>MNCI01008791.1:0-20987 GCA_015680685.1 Gnetum montanum
AATGGGCATCAAAGATCTTTCCTTGGAAATATTCAAAGAAAATGCCTTCAGGAAGATCAAGAAGAAGTGAGTTCCATGTATTACATACAACGATATAGGGTGCAATTGTGTGTAGAAACTCTAGATAGTGAAATGAGCATCCATCTCTACATGCAAGCAATGTGCACTAGAAGTAGAAATTCAAAGTTTTTTGTACACAACAGCCACAAAAAAAGAGGGCACCTAGTGGTTGACTACTGATTCCGAGAGCAACACACTTTTCCTAGAATCAATTAAAAGCCTGCCATGCACATATGTTGTAGGCATGGATGAACTAGAGAAAGTTCATCACCAACTCTCTGATGATGCAAATGATGATACCTATTGGGGAGAGTTGGAAATTCCTAAAAACTTTGAGAGCCCCTTAAACTAAAAATGCTACCAATCATAATCAATGGAAATATTACTCTAGAATAGAAAAGGATGTTGTTAAACATGGTTAGAAAATGATCAACAACCTTTTCCTAGTCATATCTTGAACTCACAAGGATTGATCCTAAGATATGGCAGCATCACATCTACATCGACCCAATTGTGAAGCCAAAGAGACAACCACAAAGATGATTGAATCCCAAACTAAGGAAATTTGTTAAGAAGGAAATTGAACAACTCCTCAAGGTAGGGTTTATTTATCCCATTGCAGATAGTAAGTGTGTCAGTCCACTTGTCATTGTGCCCAAGAAAGTACCTAAGAAAGGTGGCAAGTGGTGGGTCTGCATCGATTTTTGGCTACTGAATATGGTAATTCTCAAGGACCACTTTCCATTTCATTTGTTGATCAGGTGTTAGACACAATATCTAGGCATTAGTACTAAATTTTTCTGGATGGTTATAGTGACTATAACCAAATCCAGATTGTGCCAGAGGACCAAGCCAAAACAACATTCACAAGTCCCTAGGGGACTTTTGCATATCACAAGATGCCTTTTGGTCTATGTAATGCCCGTACTACATTTCAATGCCTATTCCTAAGCATTTTTCAACAAAAAATTGGTAGTGGTATGAAAGTCTTCATGGATGACTTCTCCACCTATGGAGCTACATTTGAGCAAGCCCTAGATCACCTTGAGCAAGTACTAAAATGATATGTTGAGACAAACCTTAGGATCAACTAGTAAAAGAGTCACATGATGGTCTAGGAAAGCATTGTATTAGGACACAGAATATCACAAGCATGAATTAATGTTGACCCTAAAAAAATAAGGATCATCCAAGGAATGACCTGTCAACTAGAAATGGTTAAATATGTTTAGTCATTGCTTGGACATATTGGCTACTACCGATGATTCATAGAGAAATTCTCTAAGATCACCAAACTATTGGTGAAGTTGACAAAGAAAGATGCTTCATTTTTTTGGACCATAGAATGTGAACAAGCATTGCAATAGCTAAAAGAGAAACTTGTAGAAACTCCAATCCTACAAGCACCTAATTGGTCCAGACCACTTCATGTTATGATAGATGCATCAAATTATACCTTGGGAGCTATGCTTATGTAGATGAATGACAAGAAATATCCATAGTATATCCACTATGCTAATTGAAGCATTATGGATGCATAATTGAACTACACCATTATAAAAAAAGAACTAATGGTAGTGGTGTTTGCTCCAGAAAATTTCAAACATTATGTGCATGGATACAAAGTGATTATGCACATAGACCACAATGCCATTCACTTCTTAATGAACAAGCCAACAATAATCCCCTATGTCATATGGTGGCTAGTGATCTTACAAGAATTTGATCTCATGATGGTAGATCGAAAGGGCACTAAGAATGTGGTTGCTAATCACTTGTCTTAGTTATGATGGGATAACAAAGAGGAGGAGAATCCACTATATGATATGTTTCCTAATGAACTCCTATTTGCTGGGGCTATAACTAAATAATTACCCAATGAGCCTATATGATATGATGACATTCTAACCTATATTCTTACCTAAGAGATGCCACAAGGATTGGACCATCAAAAGAAACAACAGTTTCTTCACCATGTAAAATGCTTCATGGAGATCAACAGACATCTCTACAAAGTGTGCACCAATGGCTTGGTTCTTTGGTATGTTCTTGATACTAATCAATTGTGCATTCTCCAAGACACTCATGAAGGTCCTTGTGGGGGCCACTATGCTAGGAGATGCATGGCCATTAAGATCCCAATGGCAAGATACTATTGGCCAATAATTTCTAGGGACACTCACCAATATGCCCACTCTTGTGAATATTGCCAATGAGATGGTGGAATGACTACTTAAATGGAGGGACCTCAATAATTGATTCAACCACTAGAACCCTTCAACATCTAGGGCATTGATTTCATGGGTTCCATCATGCCTATGTCCAATGGAAAGGCTTACATCATAATCACTATTAACTATTGTACAAAATGGGCAAAAGCAATAGTCGTCACCGACTGTACATCTTCTACTGTTGCTCAATTTGTACAATAAAATGTTGTAAATAGGTTTGGTGTGCCACATGCATTAATTTATGATAATGAAACTCACTTTATAGGCACTACCTTTTAGAAGCTCATGCAACGCCTAGGAATTGAACATAAACTCACAACACCCTACCATCCCCAAGCCAATGGTCAAGCTAAGGTTACCAATAGGGAAATCACAAGGATTCTAATAAGAACTATTAGTAAATATAGGAAAGACTAGAGCATGAACCTCAATGATGCCCTTTGGGCCTATTACTCAACATGGAAATTTCCTATAGGCTATTGTCTCTATGAGCTTGTGTATGAAAAATTACCAACACTTCCTATTTAATCCAAGCTTTGTACACTTTCAATAGCTTGTGACCTCAACCTTGACTTGAGTCTAGCACAAAAAAAAAAAAAAAAGATTGATAAATCCCAACTTACTAGACAAAAGTTAATTGGTAGCCTTGTCATCTAACAAGTTGCACAAAGCATACAACAAAAAGTGCCATAATTTTAAAATCAGAAAATTTAAACTTCAACTAAGAGATAAGGTTCTCTATTGGAACCCCACACACATACCTCAATGAACTAAGTTCCAAATGTTGTGGGAAGTACCTTATATAATTTATGAAACTTTTTCTTCTAGGGTCATGATGATCTACAAACTTGAGAGCCTAGACAAGAAATAGTTGGTTAACATATAACAAGTCAAACCTTTCCATAAGCATAAGCTAGCTAATACAACACATGCCTAATTGGATGGACAACCACACTCAATATTTTGGATCTCCTCCTTTCAAATCAATCATGGGGGACATGGCCATCCATACTAACTATATAAGTGGCTCCTTAGTTTTTGATCCTTTCCTTTTTACATGTTTTTGTTTTACACCTTCTTTATTTTACTATTTTCATGTTATTAATCTTTTTTGATTTTTGTTTTACAACATCTTTATTACATTTTCTATTTCTTGAATATTTTACACTTTCTATTATATTTTCTTTTATTATGATGTGATTTTTTAACTTTTTGTTAATAAGTGCCAAGCACAATGGTAATTCATCACTTAATGGTGGTATATACTATTTTGTTATTTGATTTTTGGTGTCTAGATTCTAGCTTTGAATTTTGTTATTAATAATGAGGACATGGTTTCTTTTTCCTAAAATAGGCAATGAGTCCACAACATCCACCCATCCCAAACTCTATGGTTTTTCTTATTCTAGAACTATGCAATCCCTTTTTTCATTAATAAAACTATAACAAATTTGTGACTTTAGTAGTTTCCACAATTGGAAAGGATTCAAAGGTGTGAATAGGATGTGATTTCAAGGGGATTCAGTATTCTTTGTGCCTTTCTACTTACTTGGGTGCATGTGTGTTTTCATGGATTTCTTACTATTCCATGTTGACGAATAACAAGAAGTTGAATAAGTCTTTACTTGGTGTGATTCCCATTTCAAAAAAGAAAAAAGAAAAAAGAAAAATAATGAAAATTCAAATCACACCCCTTAGACAAAATAAATAGGTTACAAGCACTAGTTATGGGACTAGAAAGACATGTTACCCATGCATGAAGGTCCCCTCTAACTAAGGCCCTTCCTCACTTCCTACTTCTCTTTTCTTCTCTAATAAGGAATAGTGGTTGTTCTATGGAAGCACTCTTGTGTCTCAGGGGGATGGACTAGTCTTAGAATGGTGATGCAAAGTCACTGGATGCGATTGGTTTTGGTCTAGACTAAGGATGGGTATTATCAAGTCATTTAACCATAATTTTCAAAAGGGACTTCATGTAACATTAATCAGGAACTCCATTCCAACACACACTCTCTCTTCTGTCTATGCTTTTCATGTCTCACCTCATTGTTGGTTTCATGTTCTTATTTGATGTCCTGGTTTGATGTGTTGAAATTCTCAGGTAGTTTCCTCTAGGTTTTTATACTTAACCTTTTGTAATCATTAATCATCCACAGGGTCCATGGACTCCTCAGTTTGAAGTTATGCAAGGGAAATAAAAGGCCTATGCCTGCTTTGGGAAGGACCCACTCGCATATCTTTTGGTTGGGTTAGTTAAGTTCTTTATCCTTAGACACTCTTACAATAAAATCCTTATTTGTCCCAATAATAACATCCTAATGTCTGCACCTTCACAATGTTCTTCGGTGAAATCTTTTTATTATCTTTGTTGAAAATTCTTTAACCATCCGCAAGTATTTTATTATGTTTGGACTTTTCAAAAAAATTGCCAATGGATTGCTTATCTATTCCACCATATTTTTTAGCCTTTTCACTAACACTATTATCAAAATTCATCCATCATAATCACAACCTAGCCAAGTGTAAGCACTAACGAGACAAGGTACTTGAAAGCTATATGTTATACATTATACACTAATCCATGATTTTGTTGTGATTGTAGTGGAAAGTGTGGCCAAGATGCGTGGATTAAAAGCAAGACTATCCTCACAAAGGAAGTAGCACTAGGAGCACCATGTGACAAGAACACTTCATGATCGTTGAATCTTCTTCCTTACTTTCCAAATACTAGAGGAGTGGATATTAGTTCTGTCTAGGGTGTTCTCTTCTCATGTCATGAACACCTAATTTTGTCCAAGATTGTAACCCATACACTTGAGCACTTAGGAGTCTATTTGTTTCATTTGAGTCAATTTGTATGTCAGTCAATAATTCCATGCCTTCACAATATTTTGTAAGGAACTTGTTCATGCTCTTCTTTACTCAAGGATGAGTTTTCATTCAATTGTGGAGGTATGATGAATCATGTTTTGACTAGCTCTGATGTCAGATATTTGATATTAGAGCCTTGATATTAGATACCCGATGTCAAATCCCAAGATGTGATGTCGAATATTTGATATCATGGGATATATGCTAGCCTATAAATATAATGCTTAGGCTCACAATTTTATATTATTTGTTGTCATAGATAGCAAAGCTCTTGTAGTTTGTTTTCTCCATAGTTAGAATATTTTCTGAGTGCCCGTAGTAGGAGTCTGAGTGTGTATAGATCTTTGTTCGAGCATTGATGTACTTGAGCATAGTAGTGTGAAGGGAATAAAAATGAACCCTTTTGTTCATCCTTGTAGCACTAAGAATAGATTAATGTTTTTTTGATGCATTTAATATTCATGCACTTCATTTTAATGCACTTTAATTAAGCAATAAATTTCTAGTTGTTAATGAACACAAGCAAGACCACCTTGAGCATATGTGTAGCACTTGGTAACCCAAAAACACTTAATGTTTGGTAGCCTAGCAGCACTATACGTGTTTAGGATGTGTCTAGAAAGTGGGAATAGGTACTTGTGTTAGGCTAGCTAGGCAATAGATGAATTAGATCTTAAATTACTCTACCTTTCATTCTTATTCTAAGTAATTAAATTATAAAATACAAAATGATAAAAATCATATACCCCAGTTGCACTTAATCATATTGATGAATCATGGTTTGCCAGGTGCTGATATCAGACCCTTGACATTAGACCCTTGACATTGGACTCTCGTTATTAGACCCTTGATATTGGACCCTCGATATCAAATCCACGATATTGGGTACGCGATATTGTGACCTAGATAACGATATTGGGTACATGATATCGTGATTCCTGTGTAAGCCTATAAATACACCTTTGGGTGCACAGGAAAAGGGGAGTACGTAAGGTCAATATAGAAGTAGAGTCTTTTTGTTCATTTTTAGTTCATCTCAACTCTTTCCCCAGTGCATTCCCATGGTGTGATAATTGTAATTGTATGGAACGTTTATTCAAGTGTGATGTACTTGGACATGCACATGACTGGCAATAAAGATTGAGGTTACTCCATCATTGCAACATTCACTTAGTGTAAATTACTTAATTTTTATTGTTATTTATTACTTTCTTAATTATGTTTCATTACCTTCCTTTACTATCCCTATTATTAAACATGGAATGAGTACAACTTAATCATGAACATTTAAGTGCAACTACTTAGTAACCCAGTAGTGTATCCAGGAGCACTCAAGTAATATATGCTTGGTAATCCCAGAAGTAGTACATGAGGTCCAAGATGTGTATGGATGATTAAGGATGGATGCTTATCACACTTAGGCTAGCTTAGATTCTCTTCTTCCACTCCCTCTTAGCTTAAAACAAAGTTATTTTCCATTGCCTCTAGGAGTAGCACTAGTTTAGGCCCACATCATAGACCTCACTCTAGACTAAACTATATGTGATAAAACAAATGCTAGTCTAGGTGGGAAGACAACAAACTGTGATCAACGTGTAACTATCTAGATATCAAAGCTAGTCCATTTGCAGAGTTCAACCAAATCATGTGTACATGCTCGTATTGATATGGTTGAGTGTAGGGGTACCTCGCCACTCATCATTGGCGTTGTTGCCAGGGATGGTGCTAGTTATCTAGATTAGTTACATCATCCAAGATCGTTGTAATGAAGCATTAACATTATATCTTTTAGAAAAGAGATTAATTTCAAGTAATTCACACACAATTCATAATAATGTCTTCATCACAAGACCATGCTAATGCCACAACTAGTGACGTAATTCATTGGAGAACCAAGGAATTATATGATGATGAAGACGAAGTTTGGAGTACTCAACCTTATACAAGGATCCCCTCTATTCATGAACATCCAAATGATACTCAAGGACTCTCATCATCCAAATCTGACACCTCTAGTGAGGATGGGACATCCCATAGAATGAAGGGACCTATAAGGCCTGGGACCTTCTCAATAGTTAACAAGAATTTATCCGGGGATGATTGGAAGACTTACAAAAGTCATGACGAGTTCTCTAGTTGTTTCTCTTCCTCTACCCATTCAACATTAGGTCATGACATGGATGACCATCTTTCAAGGGATCGGCATAGAACTAAAAATCAAGCTCATAGGAAAAATCGAGAACACCAACATGAACAAGGACAACATTATTCCAACTCACAAATTCATAACCTACCTAGTGACGATGAACCCCTATTGGCCACTAAGAGCCTAATGCATATAAAAGAGGTTGTTTAAATATCCTGTAGGCATCGTAAAGAAAGCCACCTATCCAAGCTTGATTTAAACAACTTTCCCAAGTTTTCAGGAGGTTATGATTTAGATCTACAACAACATTTACAAGCCTTCTATAACACCTGTGCATGAAACAATATTGATAATGGGTAGCAAAAACTTAAGCTCTTTTCTATGACACTCATTGGCCAAGAAAAAGTATGGTACAGATCCTTAAAACAAAAATCAATTTGTAGATGGCCAACAATGGTAGAACTCTTTACTGAATGATATCAAACCTAGCCAGAGTGTTAGCCTTGAGGAGACAAATCCAAGAATGGAAAGAAGGGCAACATGAAACCTTGGAAATGGCCTAAGAAAGATATTATTCTTTGTTAAACAAATGCCCAGACCATGGGTTCTCTGAGGAGAGGCTCATGTATCACATCATGGATGGACTTCGTAATGAAACAAGGGATACTCTAGGGATGTATGCCCTAGGTCAACTATATGAGCTACGGATCCACCAACTCCAAGAGCTTCTCCAACGGGTAGGAAAAGAAGAAGGAGAAATAGCTAAATGGGAGAATGTTGAAAGTTCTTAACATTACCAAAATCTCAGCTTAGCAAGGGTCCATGATCATGAAGAGGAGAAATCAACTCACTTCAAGGAGGTGGAATCATCTTTGCCAATCCTACAATCACTAGATGAAATGAATGCAAAGATTGATAAGATTACAAAATGGATACATAAAAAATATGAAGAATATGCTAACATTAGTAGAGGTAGAACTATGCCAAATCAAGAAACAGGATAGGAAATCATACAACAATCAAAACAAAGGGTTGAAGATAATAAGAATAGGAGCTCAACTACCAATCATACGTATTAATGTAATGTTTGTATATATGATCACCCTAAAGGCCAATGCCCAATCTTGTCACATCTACATGAGAATTGGGGAGGAATGCTACATCTAGATTTTGTACAGAAATATTGGGTTCAATCGTAGTGGAAAAAATCCTAGTCGTGGGGGAAACCATCGCCAACCAAACCATACCCTTTATATGTCCTAATGCCAAATGCTTATTATGTGCAACACCCTATTTCTCCAACTAGATCAACATCCTNGTTTCTCCAACTGGATCAACATCCTCTACTTCATCTCATCACTATCATTCTCCCGACTACTATCCACCCATGTCCTCTCCAACAAGATCACCACCTTATGTGCCTTACACTTTTCCTCAACCTCAATATTCCCATCCTTCACCTCCTTGTACATCACCACCAATTGTACTAGAAGGTTTTGCACCACAACACCAAACCATGAACATTACTTGTGCTACTATGATCAACAGCAGTGGAGGCCCTCCACAACATCAAAAGCACATTTTCTTTAGGCATGACCAAAGGAAAAGACAACAAGCTTTCGAAACCACTGCATCCTCCAACCCAACACAAGTCCAGCGTTGTCATGCATCTACTTCCTTGAACACAATGACTCCTATTACCTTCTTGGGGCCACCAATCAACACTCCAACAACTATGCGGCCTAATGAATATAACCATGTAGGGAGACATATTGATCCTTGCATACCATCTTATGGTCACAGGTACCATAGTGGGTCAGCTCCTTATCACATGAAAACATATTATAATCTGCCCCACTATGCCTACTACAAACAAGTGTGTGAACCCCAATTTGGGTACATTCCAAACACCCCATCAAAAGACACCCAATGGTTTGGATATGACCAAGTCCCAATATTTCCATAATGCATGGATCCCAACCTTCCATTTATTAATTCTCTCCATGATCAAAAGTTTAGTTAGGGGTGATATATTCCATTCTAACAAGCTTCATTAATAAATATTTTTCCTTTTCTTTAATTTTACAATTTTTTGTTTTCTAGTTTTTCATTTCTAATTTATTGTTTTATCTTTTTGTGTGTAATCTTATCTATGAATCAAACACTCATGTAACCAGTCAGTTGAGGGATCGTTCTATGCTATCGAGTCACAAGTGACTAATTATTTGGATAATGAGCCCACAACATCCACCCACTCATTCTATTAATAAGAGGTTCTACTTTGGGTATGATGATATTCTTGTCACCATGAAAAATTAAAAGTAATTTTGTGCTCATTATTCCTAGAGCGAAGAATGATGGACTAAGAAGGAATGACCAGGGTGTGATATCAAGGGGACTTGTGGATTCTTTTTGGTGACATCTATAGGTGCTATCATGAAGCCTAGTTGTACTAAGATCCTTGTATATCTAATGCAAAATAGAAGTAAGAGTAATGAAGGCACTTAATAAAGAAACTCAATGTTGTTCTGGGGATTCCACTGGAAAGACATACACCCATGCCTGAAGGTTGGCATCTTCTTCAGTTCACTGTTGGAAAGGACAAAGTGCCAAAGTGGCCAGGAAAAAAAAAGAAAAAGAGAAAAGAAGATGAACCACACAAGAAAAGATCAAAGAAAAATTGTGTGTGTGTGCCATAGATTCCAAATCACTGCTTCCTTGGACAAAATGCCAAGTGATCATACACCTTGCTATCGTAGTGCTCTTATGGTTGCCCATCATTGGATGAAATAATGTGATGTCACTGATTGAAGGAATGGACTTTGTCTTGATTTTGGAGCGATGGGCTAATGACACATTACTCACATCCTACACTCAAGATTCATTTTACCCTGGGTTAGTTACCTCGCATCCCAATCTTTGCAATCCCTTCTATGATTCGTTTCATCTCACTATTTAAGTATTTCTAACTTGTGTCTTGTGTGGCATGGAATTCATACCTCATTGTAGTGGTATTTAACATGTATGTATTTTTTTGCATTAGTGTAGATTACATTTAACCCTTCTAGTGCCTACGAACATTTTAAGGTGTAGTTACGCAAGGGCATTATAGGTTGGAACCTACTTTGGGGAGGACCCACTTACGTGACTTTTGTAATTTGTACTTGTTGCACACCACCACATCATTTTATACCCTCCGAGTACTTCATTGCCAAATCTATTCTTTCCTTTGTCATCATTTTATCAAACATTCCTTAAAACCATTACATGTCCTTTTATGTGTCACCTAAACAAATCAGGTCTGACATTAAACTTTTAGGGCAAATTTCTTGAAAAATTTCTAAATCTAAAATCATACTAAGTAAAGAATTCAACATATATTAAAGGTAATGAGTAAGGTATGAAATAATTGAACTTCTTTCAATAACCTTACTAACAATTGATCTTTGTGTGATTATAGATGGGCCCTAAAAGAGGACAACAATGAGGACCTTCTCAAGGTGCGAACGCCCAGGGGGAGGGAGAGGCCAAGGACCTCATGTAGAACATGTAGAGCAGGAGGCATAATCATTCAGCATCCATCAAGGAACTCCTCTTACTACACAATTTGGCCAAGAGAAAGATGAAGAGGTTAGGGGCCGATCCTACAAAGAGGAATGACAGCTATTTGCGGTATGGCATGCTAAAGCCAATCAAGTGTTCCCGTAGTTGCTATGTTCATGGGAAGTGCTGACTCCATCAAACATTGAAACATTAGCATGGATGGCTTATAATCCTTGAATAGAAGAGGAGAAATGTTAGGCACTTCTTCAATGGTATCAATCTCAAAAGCTTGGAGCGTAGGACAAAGGAAAGGCATCCATGGAGGAGCCACCACCACCAGAAACCCCATGAGTTCCATAAGTTTTGTCTGTTGTGTTTGTGTAAAAATTTTGATTAATCCCACATTGTGACATGAAACAGTCCATGGTCATTCAATAATCTCATACCTATCCCCTGTTTGTAATTAAATGAACTTGTTCCTCACTTTCTTTAACTCGAGGACGAGTTATTATTTAGTCATGGGGGTATGATGAATCATGGTTTGCTAGGTGTTGATATCGAACCCTTGACATCAGACCTTTGACATTGGACCCTTGACATTGGACCCATGTTATCAAACCCTTGACATCAGACCCTTGACATTAGACCCTCAATATTGAATCCATGATATCATAGCTTGGATAATGATATTGGGTACACAATATTGCGATTCCTGTGTAAGCCTATAAATACACCTTTGGGCGCATAGGAAAAGGGGAGTAACTTAGGTCAGTATAGAAGTAAAGTCTTTTTTTTTTCATTTTTAGTTCATCTAAACTCTTTCCCCGGTGCATGCCCGTAGTGTAATGTTTGTAATTGTACAAAACCTTTATTCAAGTGTAACATACTTGGACATGTACATGACTAGCAATAAAGATTGAGATTACTCCATCATTGTAGCATTCACTTAGTTTTAATTGCTTAATTGTTATTGTTATTTATTACTTTCTTAATTAATTTTTCTTTACCTTTATTTACTATCCCTATTATTAAACACGGAATGAGTACAACTTAATCACGAACATTTAAGTGTAATTACTTGGTAACTCAATAGCATATCTAGGAGCACTCAAGTAATAAATGCTTGGTAATCCCAGAAGTAGTACACAAGGTCCAAGATGTGTACAGATGATTAAGGACAGATGCTCATTGCACTTAGGCTAGCTTAGATTCTCTTCTCCCACTTCCTCTTAGCTTAAAACAAAGTTATTTTCCATTGCCTCTAGGAGTAGCACTAGTTTAGGCCTAGATCAAACACCTCACTCTGGACTAAACCATACGTGACAAAGAAAATACTAGTCTAGGTGGGAAGATAGCGAACTACGATCAACATGTAACTATTTAGATACCACAACTAGTCCATCTATGAAGTTTGACCAGATTGTGCGTAGATGCTCATATTTATATGGTTGAGTGTAGGGGTACCTTGCCACTCATCACATATAGTTGTACCTCACAAGTGGAATTGAGTAGACAATGATTGTTCCAATTAGCTTTCACATCTTTGAACTAGTATACTTAAGAACTTAAGGTCTATGGAATTTGATTGGATGTCATGTGAATGCTTGTGATTCATATGGTTGGGCATAGGGGTACCTTGCCACTCATTAATTATCATACTTACAAGAATCTAGAGTGTATGATTTAAATCCAAAGTTTGCAAAAAGACAACCATCCAAGAGATTGCCTTATCCCCAAGGTAATTATTGGAGCAATTTCACCAACCACAATATTATCCAAATGAAGCACCACCTCAACCTTAGGATCATTATCATCAATGGAAAAATCCACAATTGTGGGACATACCACCACCAAGGTAGCAATGCCTTTATCATTAACTGAAATCATATGGTTATTATGTCTAACAACCTGTATCTTCTTATGGATCTACAAGACACACTTCCTTTTCCCATCACTATTATCCCCCTTAATATCATGGAATCCCTACTCTATGAGCTGAATCTCCTTCCACCTATCCTTCTCATTATCCATCATCTCATCTTGTATCTTTCAATTTCACTCCTTTTCCACCTGCATTGTCCATGCAAGGTGAAATTCCATCATAGCCTCAACAATGTAATGTAATGAGGGTCTTGAACTTACAGCCATATTATAATACAAGTGGTTTTGAGGATAAGACTAAGAAAAGGTCTTTCTTCAAACCCAACAGTTCACTTAAACCCTCATAGATATTTTTGGCTACTCATCCTTCACAAATTGCTTTAGAAATGATCAATGAGTTTCCTTCAAACTAAAGGTTCCAAAATGTGCATATTGTCATGTTAACATATGCAATCACTAACTAGATTAAAGCATGTCATATTCTTAAGAAACAATCTGATCTTGGAGGTCCTCTAATCTACTTACAAATTGTAGGAAATGATCCATGTAAAGCTCTACTAGATTTAGGTTCTAGGATGAACTTAATTTCTCAAGAACTGTACAAAACTTAGAACCTACCTCAACTAAAAAATTGTAATACCTTATTAGAGTTTGCTAATCAATCCATCACTATTTCCTTAGGATTTATGAAGGATATTATGACCACCATTTATGTATGGCCTTATTTAGTGGATTTATTAGTAATCCATATGGACAACTGTAAGGAGGATTTCCCTATTATCATGGAAAGGACTTAGCATAACACAATTGATGCCAAGCTAGGAATTAGAGATATTTCCTTAGAAATCTCTATGGACAAGGATTTTGAAAAAATAGACAAGAAAAGGTTCATTGCATCATGTATAGTGACACAAGGTTCCATTGTGTGTAGAAAATATGGGCTATGAAAAGCACCTCCATCACAGTATGTAAAAAGTATGTTGAAACATTAAATATTCAAAGGTGCCTATATGTGGAAGCCACAAAATAGGAAGGTACCTAGTTGTTAACCATAGATGATAACTCTAATTCCACAATGTGCTTGGAACTAGTTGAGCTTCTCACAAGTGCTTATATAAATAAGATGGATGAAATGGAGCAAAGTCAGACCCAACTCTTCTATAGAGAAGCATATATGGATTAGAGAGACTTGAAAATCCTTGAGAACTTAAAATAAGAGCCCCTTGAATTTAACTATAAGTATAACACTGTAATATTCTAATGATGTAAATATGATTTTTCAATATGTTATATTATATTATAGACTTGATAGTTTTATGTTAGGTCATAATGAAATTGACACTAAAACTAAAATTGAACTTTTATTATATATGTAGATCCTCTAGATCTATTGAATAGTAAAAATATAAGTGCTACGAGTTTTGAAAACATCGTTCACAAAAGTACCAAGTAAATTTGGTAACATTTGGAACAAATTAACCAAATTTGCAATTGTACTAGCCTATCTATGTCTAATATGCTATAATGCAAGATGTTATAGGAAAATGTGGTATTCATCTTCAATGCTATTTGTATCGCATAGTTAGCATATTTGTTATTCACAAGAAATTTTGAATTATCTACGTGTTTTAAGTCTTAGATTGTAAGCTCTCATTCATGATTTACTAATTGTGCATCATAAATAATGAGGCATAACAACAAATAAATATTTTACCTCTAAATTAAATTTACCCTAATGCTATTTAAATAGAAATATTTTTTCCTTCTACACAATACCAAAGTTTTTCAAATGCATCTTATTATCAATTTGTGAAATTTATTATGATCAAAATAAAGAATTTACTCTTAGATATTCCATTTATTAAGTGATAGAACTCCCTCATGAAGTCATCCTTTATCATAATTTTTCATCATAAATTTTTTGGAGTATTTATCCAATGAAAATGTAGAGAGATTATGAGTGTAGGTTATAAATGAATATATAGCTTCAAACATTAATAACATAATCTTTACTTCAAGAAGCATAATATCATATTATATGTCTCTTCACATTAAATTTATAAAGCAAAAAATTCTTTTAGATTTCTTCTATTTATTTTCAATATTATTTAATAAAGGGGGACCCCATACAACACAACCATAATGAATAGTAGGTTGAAAAATAGCATGATAAAGTTTTCTTTTGAATATCTTAAACTAGAATTGATTCCTTATATTTTCTTTATAAAGTAAATAATGATTTCATACCACTAGAAACTCTTTGAGAATGCACTGATCTCATTTGTAATTAGAGGAGCATTCTAGGCCAAGATAATTATAAGATGAAATTATGTTTATATGTTCATATCTTATAGTAAAATTGTACATATTATTATGTATTCCATAAATCATGATTTTTTTTGGACATTAACTTTCATTATTGAATGTTTAAAAAAGTTATCAAGCATACTAAGCATTTGTTATAATTATTTTATTAAATTTGAAGTTAAGGAAACATCATCAGGATAGAACAAGAGTTTGCTAGGATTACTTCCAATTGTAATTGCAAAGATAATATTAATTAACCAAGTCAAATATCCAAAGCTAAATAACTAAAAAGAGACTCCACTACAATCCATTAAACCCAAGAGAAATCCAAATCTAAATAAATGATATTGATCAACTTTACTAATGACATAAGTACCCAACTCACCATGAACCTAACTAGCCATATAATTAGTGGAAAGCTTGTTAGCATTGCTAACTAAAATTCTAATCTAAAGTTAAATCATTAAATATTAAATATATACATATATCACATAACGAAATAGATCCATCAATGATGAAAATATGTATCCAAATCACTTAGTGAAGCCAAAAAGGTCAAAGATCAAGAATTATATTGCAAAAAATAAAAAAAATAAAAAAAGGTTCTAAAATGTAAAATAGAAGGCCAAAGTTGAAAGGTATGCTTTAATGATTATCTAAAAAATGTAAAAAAAATAAAAATGCCAAAATGAAATTCAAAAAACTATGCAGGATTTAAAGTCCACGTCAAACATGAATTAGAAAGTTCAAGAAGCCACCTTTAAAAAAAGATTAAATCCAGGAGCCATTGAAAAATCAGATGTTACCATTAAAATAGTAGAGCTTAAACACTCATGACACTGAAGGCCATTGAAACCTTGAGAAATAATTCAAAATTCCACACTAGTCAATTCAATAGCTAAGCTAAACCATTAGAAGCAAGCTAAGGAAAAAATTTTCAAATGAATCAAGATGTTATCCAATGAGAGGGAAGAATTAGTGCTCATATTTCAAGATATAAATACTTATAATTTTTTGTAGTACGTATGTCTAAAAGGGTTAAACATTTTAGACTTGTAGCAATGAGTACTGAAATGCATCATTAAAGAAACCGAGGAAGATGAATTCTTCCTACTCAACAAAGGATACGAATACGTAGATAAGATTCAGCTAAATTTATTCAAAAGTATGATTCATTGGGATCAATTTTACTAAAAATTAAGGCTTCATAATGTTGGATTTAGATCTAGGACCAACATTGTCATAGATACTATGAATTTAATTATCTTAAAGAATAAATACAAGAAACATCAACTTAATTTAAAGAGAGCTCTAGATCACTACATACACTTGAGCCTAAGAATATGTTTGAAATTTATGGACTTCCAAAAGCACATAAGGCTCTCACTTAATACCAAGCTCATGATAGTACACCAAGGGAGGTTTATTCATAACTAAAATCTGAAAATTTAATTTAGCTTAAGATAAAATTGGCCTAGTTTTAGTGGTATAATTAAATCATACTAGGTATTAAAGAGCTAGACTTCCTCCATAGGATTTTTGCAAATTCTTTACCTTTTTGTTTAGGGTGTAATATGGATGTCATTAAATAAGAGAAGTTATTTATCTTGGTTATTGTAGAAAATCAAAGGAGCTTCTACCCTATAAAGTACATGTATAATGCTCTGCATAGTAGTTTATCTTAGCTAAATAAGCCCAAATTTTCATTTTCAATGAGATCATTTTTTTGAGATTTAATTCTAGCTAAAGTTCCTAGCCTTGCGAGATTAGTCCTAATAATATCTTGTTATGCTAAGATTCAGCCAATAATATTTGATGAGTTGATATATGATTTCTTGTCATTTATAGAATGAAATTTATGGAGCCATAGGTGTTAGAATTTTTGATGAATTGTATTTATCCCTACATATTTAAGTTCTTGCTATAGCATCTCTTGCCAAGAATTAAACTAAAAATAATTAGGGAAAATCAACAAAAATGTGGAGGAGCCATTTTCTTGAATGAAAATTATACTATGATTTTGATAGAAGGAATTGATGAAAAGGTTAGAAGGCTACTAAGGTTTGTTGCATTAACCTTAGAGATTGGCAGACAAATAAAGCATAATGTTTTAAAAATTATTATAATAGGATCAAGTCAGATCTCCAAAGAACCTTGTCATTATCTTCGAGGGAGGAGTTATGTGACTACTATTGGCTTAGTAATTGTAAATAGCTAGTAGGTCAAGAGCATGTCTTAACTTAGGATTTTGAAGAATCAAATTTTCATTATGGAACAAAATTATAATTCATGGAAATTTGATAAGGATATTGAAACACCACCAAATTTGCATGCTATAACCTTTGTAATCCCCATCCCATGAAACTCAAGGCAAAACTTCATTGTAAATGTGAAGATTGCAACCTAGGAGGTGAAATCTCACATATTTTATGTTTTGGGGCTGAAAATGCCTCATAAGTGGTCCAAGCCTCATCCCCTAAATGAAAAGAGTCATATAGTATCTATATTTGGGTTTTTGTTTGGGGTGGGGGGTGTGGGTGGGTGTGGTTGTTAAAAATGCCTTTTGGGATAACAAAATTAGCATTTTGAAGGATTTTATGGGGGGTATACATTTTCTACGCTGAAGACACCTACATGAGGGTAAAACTCACCTACCCCCAACTTCAAGGGGGATGGTAGCATCTATGATTAGCATGGAGGATATGACCATCACCCCCTAATGTTGATACACCACCTCTAGTGTTAACACTTCATCCCTCTAGTGTGGATACTTCATGGCTTCAACACATGCACCAACTTCAACGAGGATCATGCATGCCAACATTATAGTTGGAAGGCCTAGTGTGGGTGAATAGAGCCAACATGGATAAAATCCATATTTACTATTTTTAGAAAAAAAATGGCCATGGAAGTAATACACTTTTCATATATGGTAAATCCTCCTCCGTAACCCCCCCGTGCCCCCCTCCCCCTCCTCCCCCCTTGATTTGGACACCCATCCCACTTGAGCATAGCAGAAATTTATAGCAAATTGATCAGCAATTTGCAGCCAATATGTAGCTAAATTATTAGCCAAAAACCTCTAAAACCTACATCCCTATACCATTTATAGGTTCCACTCTCATTTGGCATTTGCACACTTTGCATGTTTTAGCATTCGAGAGCTGTTGCAACCAAGTAGAAACATAGCCTCTTGGAGCACCCTAGCATGAAACCCCCAAAGTCATCTTTACTTTCCATAGCTTGTTATCCCCTTTAAGGTTTGTGGAATTTTGACTTCTACACTAAGCACTTGGGTACACAAACTACCAGCATTGATCACTTTGGTAGCCCAAATCCCCCACATTTCTCATCCCCTGCATAAATAATGTTGCAAATCTAGTGTGGCAGCAGTGAAGGTTCAATAGCATTGAGAGTGGTAGAACATTTGGATTGTGGAGTGGATTGTAGAAGCTTCAACAGATTCTGAACCCTTGTTCCAGTGGACCCCCTACTCCTACGGGCAATCTTGTACATATTTTTTGTACCTCCTTTATTCTTTTGAATTAAAGATTATAGTTTTATTTGTGTGCAAGTTTTATTGTTCATTGCATTTTGTGTATTTTATTTCATATCTACATTTTACATTTCATTCTTGTTACCCCCATTTTGCATTGCATAATTCCTTGGATGATCTACCAAATTGTCTAGGGCACCAAGGATCTCATTTTTCATGGAGGCCCTAGAGATTTGAGGTTTAAAACTATGTCGTTGGAAATCCTCGATTCCTCTAGTAGTTGATATTTTTAGATATAATAGTTTTTCTAGTGCTAGAAGGAGGGCCTCTTCCCAATTTCTTTGTCAAAACTTGTTTGCCCCATTACCAATGTTGATTCGCAAGCTTTAGATTTGCATTTTTTAACCAAAACCTTCAAAATCTTTGGCAAAAAACCAATGTTGCCCTCCATACCCCCTGCAACCAAAGCCTAGCATGAAAGCTATAGGTGTTTGGGCTTTTAAAATTTTCATAACAATTGCTATGAAATTTCTAAAGCCAACATTGATTTTCTTCTCAAACTTTTATCCTCTTTTGCTAACAAAATTTTTTCAATTTTTTTTAGCATTGGTGGATTTAACACCTAAATCTCCATCCCCCTTATTGAGAAAATTGGTAGCTTTTCAAAGCCATCTTTTTGTGGAAATTCAAAGTTTTCACTTTGGGTTTCAACCCCTCCCCCCATACCAATGTTGAACAAAAAGGTGTAAGATCTTTCATCTTATCCATTTTCTTCCCCTCCCTTCCCTCACCCACACCCATCCCCCCACCCCCCTCAACCTGTCCTTGCTACATCCTAGTGTAGGTGTAGCTAGGAAGCTAGGAGTGGATGGAATGTAATACCACTTGTTTTCCATTTTTAGTAAAAGGGGTATACCCCCCTTTGGTAGGCACTTACTATTTATAGTAAGCAACTTTTTTTCAATTTTTTTTTGCCTTTTTTAGTTATTTTTAAATTCCACTAGTTGGAATTTGTGCTTCATATAACCTTTTATGACCTAGTTTAGCCATTTTTAGCAATTTTCTACCTTGTTGTTCCAACAATCAACCAAGTTTCCTTTCACATTCACTGACAATGGATCTGACCAACTAGCCATGAGGGTATATGACCCCAAGGATCCTACTGTGATTAAGTGTAGGTAGTCCTTAAGGCTTAGGGGGAAAAGTCCTAAATTTTCTATCATAAATGAAGATAACTATAATTACGTTTGTGCCAAAATCTAGGCTAGCATGTTGATTCCACATGTAGAAGAAAACGTCAAACGGGAGTATGAGCTCATACACCTAGATGGAAGGGAGTACATTCCTTCCCTATATGATCAAATACCCCTAATGGATGTCTATGCTAGAATCCTATCTCAACTAATTGAGATGGATGAAGAGCATGAGAAGCACATCTTGGAGGATCAACATGAAGAGGAGGATGAATTCAAGGTAGAATCCGAGCCTGAAAACATCCTAGGTAGGTTGTTCCAACAAAGAACCACCAAGGCCATAGTGCCTTCCTCTACTTCCTTTGTCTTCTCCATGGGCCAAATGTCATCATTTTCTACCCCCTCCTACCCAACGATGTTTGGCCCTATGTTGGTCATCATTGCATACCAAACAAAATTGGTGTCACAGCCCACCACATTCCACTTCTCCATGTCATTTTCCACCTAGCAATGATCCATACAACCTTCTTCAGTGGTTTTCACCACCATCAACTCGTTGACTAGTTAGGTGGGATCCACCAGGGGATGCCAAGTAGCCTAGGGATCTCATACCCCCTTTGTTCTATTCATGCCCTAAATACCAACACAAACATATTTCTTCTTATTTGGCCCATTGACCACATCAATAACGCAACCTTTCTTTTGATCCTACAACCGATAGCAAGGCCACAAGACTTCCAACAAATTCCACAACCATTTGTGTAAACCCTATAGCCAACAAGGGCACTATAGGACTTAAATCAAGCCTTTCAAATGATCCAGGACCTAACGAAGGAGTTGAAAAGGCTTAAAGCCTCTACATCTAAAAGTGTTACGATCTTGGACTTTTACCAAGATGATCCCATTAGTCTTACGGTTTTACCCTTGACAATTCCTCTTGGTGTCCCTATCCCTTAATCCAACAAGTAGAATGGATAAGGTAATCCCAATGCTCATCTTATAACCTTTTGATCTAAGTGCTTACTATTGCAACCATGACCACACATCATAATGAGAATCTTTCCTATGTCCTTGATGAAACACCGTGAAAATTACGAGTCGGCCTCAGGCAAAGATTTGCAATTCAAGCGAGAGCGCGCATCAGTTTTGTACAAGGACAAGTTTACGCTCTATTACGCACGGCAGCGTAATGAGCGTAATAAGCTCCAAAATAGTCAAAGGCCAGAGAAGCACAACAGTTCGACATTTTTTCTCGCGGC
>MNCI01008791.1:32486-64209 GCA_015680685.1 Gnetum montanum
CATGCTGGGTAGCATCGATCCATCTTGGATAGGTTATCTTTCCACTTTTGATAGTAGATTGACACCCTTGAAGACTAGAAACCTTCATCAACCAAGCCCATAGCCTCACAGCCTTGGGTTTACATTCTATTGACCTCATTTTGGCCTCAAAATACATAAATCCCCCTCCTCCCTACTGGATCTATGTTGCCTACTGTGGATAAGGGGGGTAACCATGCATCTACCTTCAAACATATTCAAAATTGACCAAAAATCCTAGAATTCACTATTTATAGCCTCTAGAGCTTAAAAACTTTGTTGATCTACTCTCAAAACCACCTAGGAACCAAAAGGCAAGAGCACCCCTATTCCTCCATGCTCTATCCACATTGTTCGATGTAGATCCAGTGTGGATACTACCCCCAACTTGATATAATACTTAAAACTCTTTCAAAATAACCTTGAAACTTAGTTTGGGAGTGTAGAACTATAGAAACTTGGCTTCAACTACAAATCCAACCTTGTTTGATTCCATTATAGCCTTTATTTTGATCTTTTTCAACCCCCAAAATGATCAATTTTGATTGATCTAGCACTGTACTACCTTGGGAATGCCTTGGAATCCCAATTTGATCCTCTAGAGGTCATGCAACCCATTCTCATTTGTATGCACACTAGATTTATGCTACTAGCATGGGTGGTAGATCGAGGCTTCAATAGGAGTTCCCAGGGGTTGAAATTGATGCCAAATCTAGCCTATTTCCTTCCCCAGTGCACTATGCTAACATGCAAGTCACTAGGAGTTGAAAATTACCTAAAATTAGCCTAGGAAGCTACTTGCATGTCCTATCCATACTAGGGATCATCCCATCCATGGTGGCCAACATGGATCCAACATGAGTCTAGCATGAATAGCCTAAAAACCTTGCTTTTTCATCTTAGATAGCCTCAAAATAGCCCTAAGTGATGCCTAAACTCACCTATGATTCTTGTAGCCTAAAACCATGGCTTACTAAGGCCTAAAACTAGAAAAATCAAACCTTTTTGACCAAGATTCATCATATGTGTCCCAATTTCCTTAGTTGGCCTTACTTCATTATATTTTGATTTATTTTAACCATTGTTATATTGTTGACCTTGTTTGGCATCAACTTCTATCTTAATGTTTTTACCTTTATTTTCTACATTATAGCCCTATATAGTCTTGATTAGCCTTTGATTGATATTGAATGGTGGGGTTTGGCCTTTCCTAATCACCATTTGACACCATGTAACCATGGCCTACTATGGTCTTAAACTTGCATCATGGCCCATTACGGCCTAAAACTGGCATCATGGGCTGCTATGGTGTTAAACTAGCATCATGGCTTGCTAAGGCCTAAAACTGGCATCATGGCCTACCAACACCTTAAACTAGCAAGCTGACCTTAGTTGACCTTGTTATGATTTAGCTTGTTTCAACCTTATTTAGCCTTTGTGTGACCCTTATTTAGTCTTCATTTAATTTTATTAATCTCTTTCTGTCTCCTATAGCCTTATACAACCTTATTTTCCTATTATTTACATTTTATAGCATGGATTTGAATAATTTTATTACATTTTGACATTATTCATTCATCTTTACCTAGGTGCCACTTAATGTGCTTATAGTTGACATGTAGGATTGAAGTATGAGTACCTAGGAGCATATCAATTTACCTTTGAGCCTAAATGGGCCTTACGGTAATGTAGAATGTTGTATCAACCCCAATTGCTTAGATCTTGAGCTTGAGAGTCTTGTTCACCACATAGCCTTGATAGAAAAACCTCTAGAGTGACATGAAAACCTAGTCAAAACCCTTGACCTAGAGGCTAGAGACATTACTAAAGACTCTCTCATTGAGGTTCCTATCACAATACATAGTGGTGACAAGAAAGCCCTTAAACTAAGTTCCTCACTAGAACCTCAATAGGCTCAAGACATCACCAAGGTTCTATAAGATAACATCAAACATTGCTTGGTCATATGAAGATATGTCAAGCCTAGACCTATGCCTAGTACAATACAACATCATACTTGATCCTAGCATTTGATCAGTTAAGAAAAATGTTTGCAAGATTAGACTTGATTTGGCCCTAGCAATCTGTGATGAGATCACAAAGCTATACCGAGCAGGTTTCATTAGGGCCATTGACTACGTAGAATGGGTATCCAACATAGTGGTAGTACCTAATAAGAATAGGAGTATCCATATTTGCATCAATTTCTAGGACCTAAATAAGGTAACCATCAAGGATGACTTTCCTTTGCCTATCATTAACCAACTTATTGATACCACTTTTGGGCATGCCTTATTGTCCTTTATGGATGGGTTCTTAGGATATAACCAAATTAGGATTAACCTAGAACATCAACTTAGCATAACTTTCATGACCCCTTAGGGTACTTTACTACACCATGATGCCCTTTGGCCTTAAAAATGCAAGAGTAACTTACAAATGAGAAATGACATATATCTTTAGTGATTACATTCTAGGTTTGCTTGATGATTATGTAGATAATATAACTATTAAGTCCAAAGTGACCAACAACCATGCACATAACCTAGACCTTGTATTAAAGTGGTGCCTTAAGTATGAGCTTAGGCTTAATCCCAAGAAGTATGTCTTTGGTGTCAAGACCAATAAGATGCTTAGCTTTGTAGTGTTTGAAGTAAGGATACATGTCAATCTTAACAAGGTTAAGGCCATATCCAAACTAGCAACTCTAAATAACCTTAAGAAGCTTTTAGGATTACAAGGTAGATTACAATTTATTCGTATGTTTATTACTAGGCTTACAGATAAGTTATAATCCATGAAATACTTGCTTGAGAAATGGATTCACTATGAGTGGATGGCTCAATGCTAAAAGGCCTTTGAAAACCTTAAGCAAGAGTTGGAATAGGTACCAACAGTCTATCCTCTGCAAGAGGGTAAACCATTTTACATCTACCTTTTCATATCCAACACATCCATTGCCTCTCTGCTCTATCAAAAACATGATGATGGAGAAAAAATGCCAATATACTACCTTACCCATGCATTAGTTGCCCATGAAGAATGATACACTGAAGTGAAGAAGTGTTGTCTAGCACTAGTCTTCTCATTGAAGAAGTGAAGACACTACCTCTTCCAAAGCCAAGAAAACATCATTTGCAAAGATAACGTGCTTAGAGCCATAATGACCAACATCTATGAGAGTAGTCATGTAGCCTGATGGAAATCCATAATAGCAGAGTTTAACCTTGTTATGTCTCTCTGTCCTCAACAAAGGGTCAAGATATAGCCATACAACTTACTATTTTGCCTATTGATGACTATGTAATGATAGATCTTGAGTTTCCTGATGAACACATTAACACCATTAGCCAAGTACCTAAGAGTTATGAGGTAGTCATGCACTTTAACAAATCTTCAACTACCCATTGGGCTAGTGTTACTACTATCATAACATTCCCATCTAGTGAAATCTAACCCTTCTCCTATTGTTTTGAGTTTCCATGCACCAACAATGTGGTGGAGTATTTAAGTTTGATCAAAGGAATGATGGTAGCTCATGACCTAGGAATCCAATGTTTAATGATCAAGGGTAATTTGCAACTTGTGGTCAACCAAGTAACCAAGGTTTATGGATGTAAAGCTAAACATTTACAAGCTTATTATGAATTTAGAAAGCAATTTTTACAAAAATTTACAAAAGTTGATATCCAACATATACCCCGAAATGAAAATTCTATAATTGATACAATTGCAGTGCTAACCATTCGTATGATGCTAGATGTATTTAGTAGGTTTTCCACTTTGACTATGGATTGTGTTGTTCCCATCACATAGAGCATTAAGCATACCTTTGCAGTTATGGTTCATACTACTCCTACAAGGCCATGGTACGATGATATCAAGTTTTATCTTATGCATGGTGAACCATCATAAGACATGATTGTTGCTAAGAAGGATGCTATATGTAAATGATCAAGATAGTATGTCATTGTAGGTGATAACACATTATGTTGATGATCCTATCATGACATATTATTAGTATGCTTGGGTAAAATTGAAGCTAGAACAATCCTAAATCAAGTTCACGAGGGTGTCTTTGAGGGATGTATAGAATCGAGAGGCATGACCTCTAAGATTAGATGGTTAGGCTATTACTGGTTCTATATTGAAAATGATTACTTGTAGAAGGTTAAAACCTGCAACAGGTGTCAATGGCATAGTCACCTCATACACATACCACTAATTGAGTTACATACTACATAGGTTACTTGGCCATTTCAATGATGGGGGTTGGATATCATTAGACCCACAATGCCTAAGTCTTCTATGAGTCATAACTTCATCATCATCGGAACCAAATACTTTACAAATTGGGTTGAAGCTATTCCCCTAAGAGGGAAAACATCATAATAAGTTTGTAGATTTATTCCAAATAACATAGTAGCCCATTTTGGCATACTTATGACCATAGTCATAGATAATGGACTCTAATTTAGTACCTAAGGCACAAAGGATTTCTATCATGACCTAGGCATTAAGCACTCTTTCTCATCATTGTATTACCATCAAGCCAATGAATAAGAAAAAGTGAGCAATAAGGCCATCATCAGCTTGCTTAAGATGATGTTGAATAATAGTAAATGCAAGTGGCATGAGCATCTTGTCCATGAATTTTTGGCCTATAAAACAACCTATCATATGGCAATCAGTGTCACTCCTNTGCTTGATTTTAACAAGTGTTCACACATGTTGCTCTTCCATCGAGTTGAGGTCCATGGTACACATATCATTGCATTGTTCATCATTGATGAAGTTAGATAAGGCTACTTAGAGTGATGGTACCTACAATTTAAGAGGTAAAATAGCCTTAGAACCATAAACCAGGCTATTAGGAGTGACACTGATTGCCATATGATAGGTTGTTTTATAGGCCAAAAATTCATGGACAAGATGCTCATGCCACTTGCATTTACTATTATTCAACATCATCTTAAGCAAGCTGATGATGGCCTTATTGCTCACTTTTTCTTATTCATTGGCTTGATGGTAATACAATGATGAGAAAGAGTGCTTAATGCCTAGGTCATGATAGAAATCCTTTGTGCCTTAGGTACTAAATTAGAGTCCATTATCTATGACTATGGTCATAAGTATGCCAAAATGGGCTACTATGTTATTTGGAATAAATCTACAAACTTATTATGATGTTTTCCCTCTTAGGGGAATAGCTTCAACCCAATTTGTAAAGTATTTGGTTCCGATGATGATGAAGTTATGACTCATAGAAGACTTAGGCATTGTGGGTCTAATGATATCCAACCCCCATCATTGAAATGGCCAAGTAACCTATGTAGTATGTAACTCAATTAGTGGTATGTGTATGAGGTGACTATGCCATTGACACCTGTTGCAGGTTTTAACCTTCTACAAGTAATCATTTTCAATATAGAACCAGTAATAGCCTAACCATCTAATCTTAGAGGTCATGCCTCTCGATTCTATACATCCCTCAAAGACACCCTCGTGAACTTGATTTAGGATTGTTCTAGCTTCAATTTTACCCAAGCATACTAATAATATGTCATGATAGGATCATCAACATAATGTGTTATCACCTACAATGACATACTATCTTGATCATTTACATATAGCATCCTTCTTAGCAACAATCATGTCTTATGATGGTTCACCATGCATAAGATAAAACTTGATATCATCGTACCATGGCCTTGTAGGAGTAGTATGAACCATAACTGCAAAGGTATGCTTAATGCTCTATGTGATGGGAACAACACAATCCATAGTCAAAGTGGAAAACCTACTAAATACATCTAGCATCATACGAATGGTTAGCACTGCAATTGTATCAATTATAGAATTTTCATTTCGGGGTATATGTTGGATATCAACTTTTGTAAATTTTTGTAAAAATTGCTTTCTAAATTCATAATAAGCTTGTAAATGTTTAGNTTTTGTATTCTTTGTCATTGCCTCTCAAGTCAATCCTTCATATACCAACAAAGAGGTGCCAATAAAACACCACCAAATTTTCATGTTGTAACCTTTATAATCCCCATCCCATGAAACCCAAGGTGAAACTTCATTATAAATGTGAAGATTACAACCCAAGAGGTGAAATCTCACATATTTCATACTTTTGGAGCTAAAAAATGCCTCATAAGTGATCCAAGCCTTATCCCCCAAGTAAAAAGAGTCACATAGTATCTATATTTAGGTGTGGGGATTTAAAAATGCCTTTTAGGATGCCAAAATTGGCCTTTTGATGGGGTTTATTGGGGGTATAGCAATTTATACGCTAAAGAAACCTACATGGAAGTAAAAATCACCTACCCCCAGCATGAAGGGGAATGCTAGCATCTATGCTCAGCATGGAGGGTATGACCATCACCCCCAACATTGATACATCATCTCTAATGTTGAAACTTCATCCCCCCAATGTGGATACTTCATGGCCAAGATTTCAACACATGCATCAACTTCAATGAGGATCATGTGTGTCAACGTTGCAGGTGGAAGGCCCAGCATTGGTGGATAGAACCAATGTGGATAAAATCTCTATTTACTATTTTTAGTAAATAGAATGGCCATGGGGATATGACACTTACTATATATGGAAACCCAACCCTTCTAATTTGGATACCCACATCACCTGAGCATAGTAGAAATTTGTAGAAAATTCGTTAGCCATTTGTTAGCAATTTGCAACCAATCTTTAGCTAAATTATTAGCCAAAAACCTATAAAATCTAAGCCCCTACAACATTTACAAGTTCCACTATCCTTTGGCATTTGCACAATTTGCATTTTTTAACATCTAAGAGCTCTTGAAACCAAGAAAAAATGTAGTCTCTTGGAGCACCCCAGCATGGAACCCTCATAGCCATCTTTATCCTTGATAGCCTATTACCCCCTTTGAGATTTTGTGGAATTTTGGCTTCAACACTAAGCACTTGGGAACACAAACTCCTAGTTTTGATCACTTTGGTAGCCCAAATCCCCCACATTTCTCACCCCCTACACAAACAACATTGTAGATTTGGTGTGGCAGTAGCAAAGGTTCAATAACATCAGGAGTGGTAGAACTTTTGGATCATGGAGTGGTTTGTAGAAGCTTCAATAGATTCTGAATTCATGTTCTAGTGAACCTCCAACTCCTATGGGAAATCTTGTACACATTTTTTGTACCCCATTTATTCTTTTGAAATAAAGATTATAGTTTTATTTGTGTGTAAGTTTCATTGTTCATTGCATTTCGTGCATTTTATTTTAGATCTGTATTTTACATTTCATTCTTGTTACCCTTGTTTTGCATTTTGTAAGTCCCTAGGTGATCTGATAGACTATCCAAGGCACAAAGGATATCATTTTTTGTAGAGGTCCTAGAGATCCAAGGTTAAAAAATATGTCATTGGGAATCCTTAGTTCCTCTAGTAGCCGATATTTTCAGCTACAATAGATATGAAGCATTTGAAGATCCTAAATGTCATTACAACCATATAAAATACATAAGAGTAAAAGAAACTAGAGTAATAAGGCTAGAGAAACTTATAAGCTAGTAGGACACTTCTTCAATTAATAAGTTCCACACATAAGGCTTAGAATAATAGGAAAAATCAAAGGTCATAAAAACATCAATAGTTGTGATGAGTACTAGCTTTCCATCAAGCTATTTGATGAGGTTCATCAAGAAGAGATAACATAAATAATGAGGAAGGTCATATTATTATGATCCAAAATCATCCAATTGATCCTAATGTACACATTGATGACATCCTTCAATATAAGGATGTAAATGAAGAAATAGGGAAAGAATAATTAGCCATCCCACACAAGTAGATTATAGATACTATTTCAATTTGGATACAAGATGTTGGAAAATTAAATGAATAGAAGATGAAAAGGCTTAAGAAATTTATATAAAATAGTAAAATATGATAAAAAAACCTAGAGGAAAGCCTCAATATACCTAGATAGGAGAAAAAGAAGCTTCAAGCCAACCTAGCTTTAAAGAAGGCCCTCATTAAAAATCACATAGTCAAAGCTAATAAGCATTTGGAAGAAATGACTAGAATGATGCAATAATTGTAAGATGAAAAGAATAAAAAAAACGTTCATAGCTTAGCTTTCATTCAAGGGAATGGTTATCAAAATTTTATGAGAAAGCTTTATGATAATACAAAAAAGATAGACAATTTAACCACAAGAATAGCTATTATTAAGAACAAACAAGCTATATATGAGGAAGCAGTTATAAAAATGCAGGACTTGGTGACCAAAGGAACTAATTTGAGAGAGATTTTGGTGTCATGTAGAAGGGAGGTACTCATTAGAATTGTGATGATGATCATCATATTCACAACTAAAATTCATAACCAAAAGAATTCCATTATGAAGACCAGTTAGGAGCTTGAGGATTCATAGAACAGAGCCATTAATTTAGTAACTAGCATAGGAAAAGAAGGCTTTAATGGAGACCAATTGAGTTCCAAGATTTAGAGCATAAAGCCATAAATGTAGTTGCAAGATTTGGAGCTTCTTTTTAGCTACAAGCAACTAACAAATTAGTTAGAGAAAGAAGCTTAGAAGATTAAGGATAATGAGCTAAAAATTTACTCTTAGCTATTAATGAGTATGTCTCAATTGTTTCCATAACTTTTCAAATATAACTAAAAATTAGTTAACTTTAGGCCGATATATGGCCAAGGGTGTAAGATTTAAAAAAAAGAACAAAAAGAGAAATAAATACCAATATTGTATTAATAATGGTAGCTTAATTAGTTACCTTAGCTTCTTTCTAGTTTCAAATCTATGAGTTATTCTAAGATTTATAATTTTAATTACTTAGCTTGGTTTATTTCTTTACGTTCAAGCAAAGTTAAGTATTTTTGTGATATGCTTTCTACTCAATAGAGGATTAGTGAAACATCTCATTTCCAAATATCATGACAAACATCAAATGTATGTAACATTCAACATTATGCATAAAAAATAACAAGGAAAATGAAAATCAAAAATGATAAAAATGCTTTATTAATATGGCATAGTGTATTTGGGTTATGCTCTAAAAGTTCCTTATGGGTATATTTCTTGGGCATTTATCCCTTAACACTTCCACCACAGTTAGGCATATAATGAGCAAAAAGAGATTGCTAGTCATTTTTGTGTTTTACTTTACCTAGCACCTATTATTCACCATTGTTGACTCCACAACTTCATGCTAATATGACCTCTAATGCTTGGGTATAAATACCTTAGGTCAAAACTTAAAAGGTCATCTCAAGAGACATGCCATTATTATAATGTATCCTTTTAGATCTTAACTACAACTTGCTCTTTTAGATTTTATTGCATTAATTACAATAATTGTTATGAAGAGACATCATCTTTATTACAGAACAACATCATCTAGGAATGGGGACATAATATTCTACTTCCCTTATCTTTCATTCATTTTCAAATGAGTCCATGCTAATGATCTTATCTTTATCTCTAGTACTTCCTCCATGATCCAATGCTCTAATGCTTTAATTTTTGTTTTTAAAATGGAGTTAAATATTCTAATGTTCTCCCAATTTTTATACATATAAAAAATAATTAAGAAAAATAATTGGAAAAATAAATATTATTTTATTAATATTTATCTCATTTATAGGTAATAACAAGAGGTGAATTAAAGGTCTACCAGCCAACAATCACCATTACTAACTAAGCTTATAGGAAGTATAACTTATATCTAGTTACCTAAGTGAAGGTTGGGCAAATCCTTTTTCCCACTTGCATTATCCTAAAATATTTTACTTACCTAATTAAAATATAAATTATATAATAATAAAAAATATGAAAATCATAAATAAAGGATTTAAAAACTTATTGTACTTCATCAACCTTAAGGATCAATGAATGTCATTGTAATTTCACCATAAGACATATATGATCAGATAACCATATTTAGAATAATAGGGCTTGATGTTGCTTCTTAATTTTTTGTTTAGAAATTAACTCTAATAAATTGGTAACCTAGAAAAATAAGTTGTCATATCAAATATAATATAGAGTCTTGATGAACAAGGATATTGATCCATATTTAGTAGTCATGGTAGCATAGTTGATGAATTATGGTTATTGGTGAATACTATCCATCAACATCATTTATTCTTAAATTCTAGGATTTGACTTATCTACTAAGAATTTGAAATAGATGGAATATGCATTGGCCAATGGAATTACATGATGAACTAATGGGAACATCTTCATCAACTTATATTCCTCTTCTAGGGATTCTTTTACATGTTCATATTTTAAGATTTGATGAACACTACTTCCAACTTTTGCATTGAAGTCTCCACAAAGGATGAATGGAACTAGGTTAAGATTAGTATAGGTTAGGAATAACTTGTACTTTCAGATTTCATGGATTTGATTAACCAAGTAGAATACTTGACCAAGTCTAACATTTAAACATGTTGATTAGCAATCAAATATGTGTTGGCCACACATACATATCTTCCCAAGGACTACATTTTAAGTACCAATGCGAAGGCTACATGGCTTCTCTAAAATCTCAATTATTCTTTCTTCCCCTTGACTTGAAGTTCTAGAATATCAAAAATCATGTCCTCTAATCTTTATTTAAATCTTTATACTAATTTAAACTTGATTTCCTTGTAGAAGATCTTGTAATCATTCATGTTGTTGTTCCTGCATTAGGCTAATCTATATGACTTGAAAGAAGAATTTCTACAAGAACCTTTTTTCTTATAAATACCTTTGTATCCTAAATTTTCCAATTTAGTCAAGAATTGATATAGAAATTCCAATGGTAATACTTGTTGTAAACATAGAATATTAGCATTCAAATCATATAACTCTATTAGGATGTGTTGGTATTAATACTCGTGCCAATCCAAGGTCCAATGTGAATATAGTAGATGTTGTATTTTATTGCCTAGAAACCTTGCAAGCATATTGTACATTGCACCTTTCATTATTATTCTTGAATTCTCTCCTAGGTAATTCCTCCTTACAAATATTATACACCTTGACAAAATAAGATTATGATTTTCCATGATGGTCAATGTCTTCTATGAATGCTCTAAATGGTCTAGATGCTTATTGAGTTGTAAGTTTTTCTTATGTTGTGATTTATTAAATAATTATCTAACTACTCAATTTGTTGGATCAATATTAACTTGGCTATGCTTCTTAGATAGCTAATGACCTTTCTACCCCCATTAGGATCCTAACTCCAGTAGTGTAACTAAGGACATACTAAGTCTACTATAAATAATTACTCCAATTTGTAATCTAGGTTTATCTATTTTCATAATATAAACACCTAATCTTATAGCCCAAAGTAGCAAAAAAGGTTATATTTTTTAGTTTGAATAATTAAGTTGTTAAGCATAGCTAGTTAGTCTAAGTTATGGTATCTTAAGATAAGACTGAAAAATATCACCTAATTATTAGCTCTCTAGATGACCACTTTGATGTTACCATTGGCTTTAGAATGCTAAAAAATATTAGAAATGAGTTTTTATATGTAATAAATGGACATTGTATGCCCAAGTTATGCTAAATTAATCTTCCAAGGGTCTTTAAGGTGTAATTTTAGGTAAGGATTTAAAACTAATTTTTAGATCATTGTAGGGTAATTTTGAATTTTCCATCACATCTAAGAGGTCAAAATATACTAGAAACAACTCTTTGTTCATCAAAAATGGCTTGTGGAATCAAACGTTATGACTGTTGAAACCTAAAAGTTTTGGCATGAAATTCAAGACTTTCCAATAGGTCACCCATCATGATACTACTCTAGGACAAGCACACTTAATTATGAAATTTTTATCTTAGTTGCGGCCAACTAATATGCATATTTTATTTTTTTCTACTTCATGTTAAATTCAAAACCAAAAGTTTTTCCTCATCTAATGCACTTCCAAATTTTTTCATCAATTGAAATACTTTTTAAAATTTTTCATTAATTAATAGATTTCAAAATTTTGTTATCAAGTAATGTACTTTTTCTAATTACTAAAAACACCAGGAGAGGTAGGGGTACACAGTGCTCCTAATGCTCAAGAGGTTGGGATGCACGATGTTCTCAACATTCATGAGCATTGTAGATACAAAATCCCTAGTCAATTTTTTAGAGATGATAGAGGAGATAATAGCAAAGGAAAAAATATTGTGATGTGTTTGGTAGAGGTAGTAGTAAGAATGGTTCATTAGAGAGCTCTATGACTCTATATGAATCCATATGACCTCCTTAGGGTATCAATGTGTTCCTTAAGGGGCCACGTGATACCTTTGAGCACTAGAGAGAGTGTGGAGGTTTTTGGCTCTACTCATGACATCATTTTATGCACTATGGTATGGATGATTTTACTTACATTGGTGGACAAAAAATGATGGATTGAGTGGTAGAGCGATGAGGGAAAACAATGGATGGCTAGAGCACAATGGCATGGAATAATGTGTGTGTGTCAACAATAATGTAACCCTGCAAATGGATTTGCAAGCCCTTGCAATAGCCTGTGAAGCACTGTAGAGGCTGACATAGCCCTACAAGAGCCCTTGTGACCCTTAATTATTATTATTTCTTTTAATTAAAAGTTTAATATATTCAAAAAATAATGTATGAATACACCAAGAAAGTTTGCTCTAGCGGCTAGTGGAGCGACATCTAGGTCATTTGGATTGACAAGCATAAGGCTTTGAATTTAATTCCCCACTACAAATTTTAAATTTTTGTTATTTTACTTTTTAATATTGAAATAATTAATCCAATTTGAATAGTTGAGAGGGTGATTAGTGCATTAATGGCTAAGAGTTTGATTTCCCTAGGGAAAGGTTATGGGTTTGATTTTTGGTTCTAAAATTTTAACTTTTTTTAATTTATTTTTAATATTTAATTAATTAATTTAAGGTACACATATCAAGAAATTTCAAATAACAATATTTTTCAAACTATAAGTCTAATCGAAATGAAATTTGTACCATGGGAATGATCTCAACAAGTATTATGAATTGGGCATGATTTCAAGGTCCAAAAAATAATTTGAATTTGAATGATTTTAAAAGATAAAAATAGCTTATTTTATTTGAATTAGGCCTTAATACACCAATGAAAGAAAAACATGAGGATTCTTAAGTAACTTAAGCTCCATTATTAAAGATAAATTAACTTTGGTAAAAATCCATAAATCTTATGGCTAGGTTAACTTCCTCAAACTTAGTGATGTATAGGCCCTATATAAAGGTAGGTAATACTAGGTCCATAGAGAGATGATATGCTAAAAGACCCTACCTATAGCTTAGTAGCCTCATAATAGAGATAGAGGGATAATCTTAGTAAATTAATGAAAATTCTAACAACACTCTAAAATAGGTAAGAGTTACTTGGATCAATATACCCTTACCAACATCTCTTGTAGTCATTATACCTTGTTGGTATGTGGTCTAAACTCTTGGAACTCTAGTAGCATATATCCATGAAAAAAATTAGAAAGGAATCTTATTAGTTAGCATGATTCATCTTAAACATAAGGCATATTTGGTGGTGGCCCATGACTCTTTTTGGATCATGGCTCCATGGTTCATTATCAAATTATAGCTAGCTCTTGATCCTAAATGATCATTGGGTTATGGTTTTCTCTTATACCAAATGTGACATTCCATTTAAGGATGTCATGGAAAAAATTAAATATACATTACATTCGAAATTATGCGTAAAGAAAATAATAGGAAAAATGTAAAAGTAAAATGAAAATAACGGTTTCTTAATATAAAATAGTCTATTTGGCCTATGCTTTGAGAGTTCTTTAGGGTTATCTTTCTTGGACATCTATCCTTTAGAGGTAATCCAACATTGCCATCATAGTTAGGCCTATAACTAGCTAGAAGAGATAATCAAACACCTTTTCATCCTGCCTTACCCAGTACATATTACTCACCATTTTTGACTCTACAACTTCATGGTAATACAACTTCTAATGTATGGGTATAAATACCTTAGGTCAAATCCTTGAAGATCATCTTAAGAGACATGCATGTTATTACAATGTGCCCTTTGAAGTCTTAATTACAATTTTTTCTTTAAGGTCATACTACATTAATTACAATATTTGTTATCATGATACACCATAATTGTTATAGAACAACAACATTTGAGAACGGAGATATGACATTTAGCAATATCATTGTCTATTAATGAATACTACATAGATTAATTTGAGTGCCTACTATTAATGAATTAGACCAATTTTTGCATTATATGTTTATAAAGCTGTGATTATTTTATTTCTATCAATCTTTAAAGGTTGGGATCTTTCTATTATTTTTCAAATAATAGATTGAAAGATCAAAGCTTAGTATAGTGCAAATATTTTTGCAAAAAAATTATTAATTGTGTTAATAAAGAAAGGCTAAGAACTCAGTAATTAATAAGAAAAAGGCTTAGTGTTACTTAGGAGCTTTGAAAATAAGAAAGATCAAATTTTAAAATCATTACATCTAAATTATTTTAAAATTAACATGTAGTTCATTATAGGTGAAAGTCCTTTTTTTTGAATAAGATATATAGTAATCTTGAAAATATCATTTAAAAATTAGTATTAGAATTTTTCTTAGTCTTAGAGTATAAAAAGCTTAGTATATTAGTATCTTAGTCATCAGCTATAATAAAATAATTATAGATATTTGAAGGTATCTATGCCATGGTGGGGATAGAAACCATCAATCATGTAAAATGAGTTTACCAATTAGTAGTTGTGCTAGGTAACGATCCTAAAACAACCACCAACAAGATCAGACCCTATTGGCAGTCTAGGAAGAGAAGACTAGTAATGATGTCCATGGGTTTGATTAGCTAATAGGACTTAAGTAACTTGAATAAGCCATCAAAAATTCAAAGCTATTTAGGATCTACATCATTAAGAGGATGTTTATACTATGGCAAAAGTTACCTTGTAGGAGGTCTATATAGAAATTCTAAATGAGCATGTCAACATTAGGAAATATTAGTGGAAAAAATGTTTTAGGGATGATAAAAGAAGAGAAGTATGTTCTTAGTTAAGCATAAGATATGATGGGGAGTGAGATGTAAAAGGATTATTTGTCAATATGTTGGCATCTAGTAGAGCCTATTAATAATTTAGTAGCATTGGATCATGTCTATTTATCATAGGATTAGTAGCATCTTCTCTAATAGCAATATCAATGTAGTTATCATAATCATCTAGGATGTTAATGAGAATCATCTTTATGCTATGTCCTTCAAATCAAATGGGTTCTAAAGTCTATTTTATGGAAGATGATATATATTGAGTCATTATCATAGGGTAAGGTAGGTGTGCCATAAGATTTCTCAGTTATCCATGAAGACATTTCTTAGCCTTTGCATAAGTTTGTCATGGGGAAATCTATCAAAATAGCTCACCACATTGATTAATAGTAGTCTATCCATGTGAAGCTATAGTCAAGGTGCATGGGGTCTTACTACAGCTGGTTAGACCATAGCATAAAATAGTAGAAGCTTGTTGATAGTGAAGGTGTTGTTGCCATTGAATATGAAAATTCTACTATACTCGAAGTTTCATTAGGTCCTTATTTAGCATAATGAGTATTGGCATTCTAAATAGTTCAATGTTTAGTAATATTATTGTTGGAGGTGTCTTGGTTTTCTACTCATCACATTTTTTTCACATTAGTTTGAAAGATATCATTCTTATATGAAAATTTGGCTATGAAGTGAAGCATTAGTTGAAAAGTCATGTTAGTGATGTTAACAATAGAGATATCTTATTTCTAGTCTAGGACCTTCACAAAGTCCTCATGCTAAAAATGAGATGTTTTTTTTTAAAACATGAATACATTGAATGAAATGACTAATTTCATCATGGAGAGAGCAAAAGGTTCAAGGCTAGACTACCATGGAGGCTCCATAAAACACAAATGTGAATACTAGTAAGCTATTCCATGCATTGACAAAGTAATACATTAGGTTTATTAGGCTACTTCCATGTTCTATAAGTCAAATATTGTTTTCTTAACAAGATATAAAAATTATTAAGATATAATTAAAGAGATGAAAATTTATATTACCTTTTAATTCACATTTATCATGACTTATTTGGTGTTTTCTTTTTCTCAATTATTTGCCTACAAAAATAACCTTGATGACAACTTCAAGACGTTATAAGTTATTACATTCAACATTGGGGTTTTTGGAAGTTACATCATTAACATGATCTTTTGTTTGAATAGTGGACTATCTTTAAGAGCCATATTTATATTGTTGGATTCAAACACCATTTTCTTTGATATAAACTAAAGTTTTCTCTAAGATTGAGTGCTTGATCATATAAACTAAGTATAATACTATGTAGAATCATGATTAGAAAAAAATCACAATTAATGAGCAGCTAAGTATATCCTACATCTAATCATACAATTCAAAAGTGTTGTAAGTAATCATAATGTAATATATGGATAGTTACTAATATAAATGTTTAGAAAGATAAATGGTGAATCCTTGATCGTTGTCTTCCCACTTGAACTATGCATGACTTTAATGTATATGGTTTATTCCATAGTGGGGCATATGATTATGATGTTATACTAGCTATGAAATAAGCTAATTATAGTATAGAAATTAATTATTTAATTTAATAAAAAATGAAATTAAATTCAAATATATCCTAAGGATAATGAACATCTATTTCTAACTTGTTGTAAACATCTTGAATTCACATAATCATTACTAGGATTACCAAGTGTTCATTGTATAACGTACAAAGTGATAACACTACTGGGATTATCAAACAATAATGTGTTTATGCCCACAAGTAGTCACACTCATTCCATCATGTTTAACATGCATTGGAAAGTAACTTATTAAGCTAAATACATGAGAAAGAAAAATAACAAAAAAGGTAAACTACAAGAAACATAAATTTATATAAGTCAAAATGCTACAATGAATAAGAAATGATTTCAATATTATTACCATTATGAAATATGTTCAACCACAAGTCATTTGAATAAGATTCTAAACAACTAGTTCAAATCCACATTGTAACCACTTCTAGCTATTGAAATCACACAAACAAACTAATAGAGTTTGGCTACAATTGTGACTAAAAGGTGCATTTAATGTAGTAGGTGGATATATTTATAAGCAAGGATAGTAGGATGATATTGTAATTTTCATATCTCATGGGGACCAACAATATCGCAGATGTAGTATGACACTTGATACATTTACTATTTATCAACAGTGGTTATATGAAACATTATAATGAAAGAAAAAAAATGTAAATATTCAATAGATTAGTTAACATTGAGCAGTTATGATTAAAACATAGTAAACATTAAGCAATTACAGTTAAAATACATAAAACACATTTTATTAATAAATATTTATACTATGAATACATTTAGAAAAATTTTAGTACACCAATGGTAAAAAACACCATAGGATAGATATATAAATCCATATTAAATTAAATGATGAAGTGTGATACTTCATTAATAATTATGAAAATTAGATGGCTTCAATTTTGTAGAACTAAAAGAAAGTTCTAATGTTTATTTTCCTTTAGCTAGCTTAAAGAATGTTTGCAGCATCAAATATTTTGTAGGTAAATATATAATTGAATCTTGGCATTGTTCTTTATACTTAATATTATTAATAGTTACATAGTGTATTAGATGATCCAAGAGAGAAAACCACTTTAGAATAATTACGCAAATGAAGAATGATTTTCAAAATTAGATTTAGAAGATTTGAAATGTAAGTTTAAGTCTTACAAAAGCTCTAATTATAGCTATTCTAAATCTTTCCAAAGGGTAAAATATAAATAATAAACAATGATTTAATAAAAATTATGAAATAGATAAAATTTTATTTAAGGCTTAGAAGTCACTAAAGACTATCAAGTTATATAAAAACTTGATTCACACTAAAAAGATAGAATTTTTCAAAAAAGAAAAAAATGGTTTATTAAAAATGATAAAGAAAGATCCTAGTTTTTTTTTGGTATTTATGTCAATGTAAATTAAGAATAAAGTATGATTTCTAATAGTAATTTACCTCTGTAGACCCTACAAGGATCCATTCTTAAACCTCTTCAAGTAAAATTGACTTAGAAAGTAAGAGCATAAAGAAACAAAGAAACTCCTTTATTGAATCACTCTCAAGATATAGAGAATTACAACAAAAATAAGAAGTTAAGCTCAACAATGAGGAGAAAAGCTCAACTCAAACCTCTCATAGATCTTAGAGGCCAAACATATTTCTCTGTCAATCCCTCAATTTCTTACCAATGAAGCTTAAAGCTTAAGATAAGAAGTCACTTAGAAGAGATTGCTCTAACCTCTCTCAAGTACTCTCCCTTAACTCTCACTCAATTGCATACTGTTATCCTTATACAAGCTCATCCTCTCACTTGCACTCTTTTTACTCTTACCTTCTACCTTACTCTCTCTTAACTTTTATTCTTAATACTCTTACATAAATGTAGGTCTTTAATTCTTATTAAAGAATTTTCATCTTCCTGGGCATCCAAAATACAAATTAATGTCGATTAGAATATGCTAAAGAAGATGATTTACAAGAAGAAAAGATCTTTGATGAGGTTTCCAATGGTAATTTACATGTTAATTATAAGCCTCAAATTTGGGAAGTGTTTCATCTTACTGGGAGGCTTTTCATCTTCCTAGGCATCCAAAATACAAATTAATGTCCATTAGAATATACTAAAGAAGATGACCTGTAGGAAGAAAAGATATTTGATGAGGTGTCCAATGGTAATTTATATGTCGATTATAAGCCTCAAATTTTGGAAGTGTTTTGCATGCCTATGTTTGTAGTCTAGCATGTTCAGTGAAGGTTCTTAGTCTTCTAAGATGCATCCTAGTCCTCTATGTCACACTTTGAGATATTTTGCATGATTCCAATATCCTTAAGATAATTCTCACTTCATTTAGTTATCCTATGGTCCCTCTGGCATGCTTCCTTAAGTTATAGCTTTACCTAGAATCCATTACACAATATGTGATTTGGGGGAAGGAAGTGGAGAGGAGGAGGAGGGGATGTACTAACTACCTTGTGATAGCATAGGGGTGTTAGCACATCCCTATCACCACACCCCCTTCTTACCCAAATTTGGGTCAAAGTACTGAAAGTGCATTTTGATTGGCTAAGGCTGCATTTACAAACCTCCATTGATGCCTAGGTATTGACAAATCTCCTTAGTTTTCATGTGAAAACTATAAATACCTAGAATAAGCTCTCATAAAAATTATAAGCATTACTTTGATTTTATTAAAGCTTATAATGTTGGGTTTCTATGAAGAGCTCTTCTTTACTTGGGTAAGTTGATTTCTTTCCTTGTCTTGTGTTTGTTTTGAGTCATCTCTTTCACAACTGTAACTATGTTCTATCAAAGTGCTACCCTACTCACATAGATGGAAACCATTTTTTCGATGCAAAGTTTAGTGTTTGCATAGTGAATAAAGCTTATGATTTTCCCTTATGTTAAATTTGATGCCTTAAACATTAAATACTAAAAATATTATAAAATATTAAAATCATAAAAAATACTTATTTAACACACATTTTGTATAAGCTATAACAATTCATCCTTGCTGAAGGAGGTCATAATTGTATGACATGGTGTTGGGGCATCAAGGGTGTAGCTAAAATCCATTTATTGCATTTCATGTATGGTGTTGCACTTGTCCCATAAGGGGTTGCAACATGTATGATTGTTTGTGAGCATTGTAACTATCCCTAAGAGGGATTGTAATGCATGTGTATTTATTATCATTTTGTTTCTTGTAATTTTAAAAGACATAAAAATTTTAAGATATAAAATTATGAAAATTTGGAAACTAGAAATTGGAAATTTTTATTATGTCTAGGAAATCACAAAGGATTTTTTGGATGGTTGTAAAGCCTTAACATATCTTTGAAGAAAATTGAAAATATCATTGATGTAATGCCCTAAGCAAATAGGGTCAATTTGAAAGAAAGCAATCAACAGATTATAATTAATAGTATAATTCAATTGAATGTGAGCCAAAGGTGGGAAAAATAAAAAAAATGTTATTCATGTTCTATGTTTTATTTGCATAGTATGAAAATTCACTCTTCTCTTGGTAAGTTGTTTCAATGACTTATCTCAATAAGGAGATGATTAGAGCACATTCTAGCTCTAAGAATTTGATTTCTTAAATGAATAGGAATAATTGTGAATAGATACTTTTGAGTACTAGATAATAAACCTCCTCTAGTAAAATGTAAATAAAAAAAATTTTCCCTAATGTTTTCAACCAAACTTTAGCCAAGATTTTTCCTTTTATAGTTTTTCCAAAAAAGAATTTTTTTTAAAGGAAGATCCTCTATTACAATATTCAATGAGTAAAGCCATAATTTTCCTTCATACAACCATTCATTATTTTATGTAGCATTCAATATCTCTTTAGCATAATTAACTTCCTCCATATGACTTAACTTTTGAGTACAAGCAATAAATTAACAAAGGGCTTTAACTTCAAGAGGAAGCAAATCTATTTCTAAAAGTAAGATATCATAAGAAGTCTTCATTTTACTTAAAATTCATATACAAGAAACTATTGTTGAACATGTTCTAATTTTTTTCCATTATGTGTGGAAAGAGAAGGTTTCTAAGATTGTGAAAAATTTTCCTTCTAATCTTCCATGCCAAACTTTGTTTCCTCCTATAATTATTTCATAAAGCAAATAGAGCTTGCATGTCACTTGGAGACCTTTGAGCAATATGTGTATTCAAACTATAATTACTAGCAAATTTAACTCCCAAATATTTATAAGATTCACATATATCAAGTCATTTTTTCCTTCAAGGAAAAAAATTATAATTTCTATTTCTATTATTACAAACTAGAATTTTAGTCTTATCAGTATTACCTTTCCTACCAAAATGGTTGTAGTAGTAATGGAGAATTTGAGGCATATAATTAAATCTTGTAGCTAATTTTTCAATCGAAGCCACATCATCTACAAAGAGAAGCATGTTCATAAATAATCCATTCACTAACATACCATGATTAGAGGCATTTTGCATTCATTCCTCCAATTCATTTATAAATATGCCAAAAAGGATAGCGGACAAAGGATAGCCTTATTTAACTCAAATTGAGTTGTTGATAATTGTTCCTTCTCCAATAATATTATCTTTAATAAATGTTAATAGTCTCATAGATTCTTTTAATAGGAGAAAGGAGATCTTATGTAATGTTAATGTTACTCAATCTCTTCCAAATTTTTTCTCAAGCAACAAAATCATAAGCCTTGAAAAAATCAATAAAACAAATAAAATTTGTATTGTTGAAATTTATTGCTTTCTATACACAATAATGGAAAGTTATTAGATGATTTATAGTAGAATGATTCCTCATGAAGCTTGCTTATGACTGAGCGTAAACACCTTACATTTCTACCCATGAACTAATTTTATTCTCCAAAATAGTGTCTAAAATCTTAGTGGAAACATTGACTTCATTTTTATTATATGTATCACAATCTCTTTTACATTTATTGAACACAACCATATACACAAGCGTTCTTCAAAATCCACTCAACATCATCTTTTAAGCTTATAATTGCATTTTATAAGATATGTTCCATTAGTCCAAAACCAATAGGATCCCTATCATTAGAGCCATTACTGGGGAAGACATTATTGAATTACCTTGAAATAAATGTACATTCATCATTCTCCTTTTCTTTAAGTTATTGATTTTGTAGGAAATAAAGGATCAAAGAAATTATAGCTAAATTAAACAATGAAAATAGATTAAAGCAAAAGCCTTAATTGGTCTAAATTACTTTTATAATATGATAAATAATGCATCATCTTCTAGTATGATAAAATTTCATCAAAAAAATTGGGACAATGGTGTGGTGCTCATGGACAATTGTGCAAAGAACCTAGAGAAGCTACACTTGCTACCTTTGAGGAGGCTTTGTCCAATCAAAGCTTCATTAAGGATTTGATAGATTATGAACTTGTCACCCCAATAATCAAAGTATGCTACTCATGAAATGTAAGAGCCTTGTAATATGGTTACAAGGCAAGAGTACAAGCACATACATGTTGGGAAGAATGTAGGACCTTCTTCTAGATATTCCCATTGCTACAACATGAATGATTCTAGGGGAAGATAATTCATGCATCTATGTCCATCGGGGCTAATTAATAATTGTGGTAATTTGAAGTAGTTCATTGTTTCACATTTGTCTTACCTATATTTGAATGGAGGTGTTGATGGCTTAGATGAGCCATTATTTCCATGGACCTATCAAGGTTAAATTCATGAAGTGATTTATATCCCACCTAAAAGCATTAGGAGGGAAGAATCAAAAAGTTTGATATGGTTGACATTCTCGCATTTAGTAAAAGGTTATATAATGATCCCAAACTCCATGTTCAAACATTTGTCATCTCTTATAAGCTATAAAGATTTAACAATGAGTGGCAGAAACTCCATCTTTTTCCTCACACACACATTGATTGTACTAAAATAAAATATTATGCTCTTTCATCAAATTCCATCTCTTCTTGGGAAGACATGCTAAAAGATTTGAATGTCAAATTTCAATCTCATGCCTGAGCTAGAAACCACAGAAAGAAGATAGCTTGATGAAAGTTAGATACTAATGATTTGTTATATGTGACCATAGGATGGTACAATTTCTTACTCAGTCAATGTCCAAATCATAAGTTCAATAAATGTGACTAATTAATGCACTTGGTAGAAGGACTATGACTAAAAAATCATGAAAGGATGGATATGTATATCATGGTTGATCTCTATCAAAGGTATGTTCCTCAAATTGCTATTATATTAGATATTGTAGCTAAATTGGAATGTGAATGACATAAGAATGCCAATGTAGAGGAAGCCAACATAAATACCTAATGTCAAAAGGATGAAAAAAATGTTCAACGTAATTATCAACCTTTTGATTTTGTTAAATCCATTGTTCAGCAAAGCATGAAAATGAAAAAACTTGTGTAGTCCTTTTCAATGATGTTAATAAGATTTGGGATGTGTTGAATCAAAAAATAACTTTAGGTTTTAGGGATTTAAAAAAAAAAGTCATTGTAGTTGCCAAATTTAAAAAAGGAGTAAGAGGTCTTACCATGATCAAATTTCATATCCTTGTAGTCCATGTTTTTAGCCATAACTTCAACAATGGATGAAACCTAAACCTTGGAGTGCTTCCTCTACATCACAACAATCTTTCTCATGTCATCCTTCTTCCTATCATGAGACTAAGCAGGCCACAAATCACATACGTCATGCAATACCCCAGCAATATTGGCCATATCCACCACAACTATCTTAGTGATTGCATATATAATAAAGTCCATCATAGACTTTTGTACTATTTACAAAAGGGAATTTTGAATCAGCCATAGTGGAAAGATATTTAGTTCCTTAATGTAAGATACTATCCTCATTTTCCATCATCATACACTATTAGGTAATACCACAATCATCATGTTACTTTAGTGGTAAGAAATTCATCACCTTATAGATGAAAGTATTTTCGTAAGAGAAAGAGGAACAAAAAAGTCTATGAGGATTCATGCTCATCATCTTCACCATCATCTTCAAAGAAACAAAACCAAAAGAGTCCTTCATGGGGAAGAGTCCTTCATGTAATGGCTTCAGTGTTATAGTATGGTTTATTTGTTTGGTATATATTTTTCTGAGCTTTAATAAAGTTAGTATGTGTAGTTAGTTATTTTCATATTTTTGAGCTTAATGATTAATCATTCATGATATTTTATTTTCTTTTAGTTTGTGTTTTATTTATGTGTTTGTGTGTGGAAGAAATAATTCATGTGCTTTATAAATGCTTACCAAATAAGCTAATGGTGGATGGTTGAGTTATAGATATGATGATGATGCAAGAGTACTTAATAGATCTAAAATGGAGCCTTGAATGATAGAATTCCCACATCACAAAATTCAATCATCTACCTTTTCTCTATCCATCACTAGTGAACCAAGCTCAAATTTAGTTAGGAGTTAGAACTTACATTGTGAGTTGCTAAAGCTATTACTATTAGAACCATGGATAGGTGATGGGTTCACATCTTAGGGTGTGAGTCTAGAATCCTAAAAGAGTGCTTAGCTACTAGTAAGAAAAGGGTCTATCATCGAGAATCCTTGTGATAACTGGATGGATCTAATCAGTGTGATTAAACCATGGTACACATGCTTGCCATTCTTGGTCATCCTGATTAGAAGAGGTTCATGATCTTCTGAACCTATGTGTGCTATGTGGTAAGGGATGAATTCTCATGTTCACGTAATTCAAAGAATTAAGGTGGTGATCTAGCAATCCAATTATTTACATGATTCCCCTGCACCATTCAAAAACCCTCTTCTCATAAAATAAAAGATGAAATATTGAAAAAAAAAGCTAAAAAGGTAAATGAAAAATGAAAAAAAAAAAGAGAAGAAAATAGAGGAGAAAAGAAAAATAAAGAAATGAATGGAAAAAAATTATATATATGAATGAAAAATGAAAAGAAAAAAATAAAATGAAAAAAAGAAAGAAAAAGAGAAAAAATGAAGAATAAAAGGTAATAGGAAGAGAAACACGATTTTAAGCTCGTTGTTCCATCCCAAATCAATCCCATGATTGCTCAAACACAATCAAAATGAGTGGTTAGACCAATAATCATGTAAATTCTATCTCATGTTCAACCTATTACCTAGATTACTTGACCCCCAAGTGTAATATTCCAAGACAATCTCTTGTTCATCCCTATGCATGGCCATGAAGGCCTAGAAGTCTCTCTCTTAATGATGTTGGTAATGTCAAATGCTACTTCCACCCAATTTCTAAATTAGTTTGTTCCTATTTGTAATTACTATTGGTATTGGGATTAGTTAGTGCAACCAAAGGGATTGACAAGAGGTTTCTAGTAAAGCTAAATTTAGGGAACTAGGATTAATTAGTGCTAACCAAAATCTTAACTTTAAAATTATATATGACACAGGATCATTTTTATAAATGGTTATACCATGGAATAATCAAGGTTGGATGGCACTAGAAATAGTAGGTATGATCTTACATTTAGAAAGGGGACTTGGAGATCTATCCATACTATGTAGTTGAGTAGTGGTGAAGGAATGCAATAGGGGATCTCTCATGGGGTATAGTACATGCTCATGTGCTCCCATAAGTTGATTGAATGATTGGCTGGATATCTAGTGATGTCACTTTTCACCTTTTCTCTTTTATCCATCATTCATTCTCTATCTCTTCCTTTCCACTCTATGCATTGTTGTGTATGGTAAAAAGTTGATTAGAAAAATCAGAGGATGAGATTTGACCATGAAAGGAGATGAACTCATGTTTGATGGTCATGTCTCACTAGTTATTGGAAATCCATAGGTGTTCCATTAATAGGTTTCAAAAGGGCAATAATATGAGGAGGACTCACTTATGAATCCTTTGTGAATTAGCATTCTAAGTAAGTGAGCTCAAGCTTATTTTCCAGTGATGGTGGTGGTTGCATGACATAAAGCACTCAATTGGTCTTCCACTTATATGAGCTTTGATGTATGAGCTTCAAGGTTTGATCATGAAAATCCCTTTCCACCTCACATTTCTTATGCTTGTTTGATCAATCTTTAAGATTTTCTATTTATCTCTTATTTTTATAACCCCTCTTTCCTAGTTCTTGGATCATGGAAATGAGCATATTTGATAATATGATTTAAATTCCATGAGTTTGAATGTCATCCAAGATAAGATTTTAATGTTTTGGTCATATTGTTATTTTTATCACTTGTTTGGTTTTATCCTTGGTTAGATTCTTATGATTTTCATGACCATTTGTTCTTCTTGTTCTTCCTAGTGGCATTATTCATGTAGCTCAAGCTAGGTGTCTTGTAACTAAGTCATGTGGGAGAGACATTGATTTGAGTATGTACTTTGTAATTTTGGTGCATATTTAAATGATTTCCACCTTATTTTTACTTATCCATGCATGCCTTAATTTCATAGTTGTAACTATGTTTTTCTCATGCCCCCAAGGCTTATACTTATTATTGTTCCTATGGCCATTTTTTTGTAATGGTAGTATAATGTCTTGGGGATCTCACTTAATTTTTAGCATTTTCAATGCTCATCATGTTTAGGCAACTGTGAACCACTAGTCTTAGAAGAAGAGGAGGAATAGCATCAATCACTAAATCCAATTCTTATACCTAAGAAACCTTCCTTGATAAAGAGACCTAGAGGTAGATGGTCACACTTTTTCTCTTCAACTTGAGCACGTGCCCTTTCAAGATCTTACAAAAAAGTATCAGAAGAGCTAGCAGGAGATAATTTGAAGATGGATAACATGAAAGAATGCATAGATGTAAAAAATGTGCAATAAATACAAATCCTTCCATCTTCTTCTTAGACCATGCAAGCATGTTAGAGGGATTTTTTCTCTACCACCATCTCCTGGCACTTCTTAGTGAGGTGGCTTGTATTGTAACATAGTTATGATCTATGTAATGATCGAAAACATCGATGGCTAGAACACCAAGGGGTTCATAGGTGCATAGCCTAACCCTGCGTCTGCACAAGGGCTTGCTGGAGGTGGATACGAGGTGCCTTGAATGGTCTTGTCAATCAAATGGCGACTTACCAAATGCAATGAAAAATGATGCTTAAGTGTTTGCGTCATGTCAATAGTGTTAGTGGTGTCAATGGAGGTGAGCATAGTCAAGGGTTTCAATAAGAAACAAATATGTCAATGTGCTGGGACCACCACTTAGGTGTGGTTATGCATTGAGATGGTAGAAAATGTGAGTAAAATGCTCAAAAATGCAAGTAAAAATGCTAAAAATGCAAAGAAAGTGTGAGAGAGAATGAAATAGCACCCTAAATGGGGTTGAGTGTAGTTAACTCCAAAATGGGTGAGAAGGAACATGGTGTATAATAAGCATAGTGGATAGCATAGTCACAGTCTTGGGGGTGTCTGGCTATAAGAGTGACGTTTCACTGTGGTGTCTATGCCTTATGGGTTGGCTACTATGGTGTGCAGTGATCTACGATGTCCTATGATGTCCTGCGGTAAACTACGGTGGTATGCAACTTTGCCTTTCTCTAGTTTGCTGGAATGCCTTTGGTTTTTTATCTACCCAAAATGCCAAAATGCTCAAATTTGCGAACCCCTAAAACATTGAGGGCGAGGACTTTATAGGGCTATGTCTTGTGTGAAATGTAGAGAGACTGCCACATGGCAAAAGGGATGGTTATGACTATGTTATCCCAACTACGCTCTCCACTGAGGGTAGCGGTGTTATGCTCTGCTCTATTTTGTTGGACTATATGAGGTTGTGAAACTATGACTACACTACTAACTGCATGTTTTTGTGTCGAGAGGACCACAATGTACCTGAAAAATGCAAGTTTTAGAGACTACACTCTCCAATGTCTTATGTGGGGTCGAGTGTAGTTACAATTTGGGAACAAAAAGGAGTACAAAAAAATGTATTTTTCTAACTACGCTTATCAGAGGTGAGTTGGAGCTAAGCTAAATGGTAGTGCTTTGTTGTGAAGGTCTTCAGAGGTTGTTCTAGTTGACTACACTTAACTACACTCTGGATTGGGGGAGAGCATAGTCCCATACTTAGAAAAAAAATTTGTAAAATGTGACTATGCTCTCCATGGTAGGCTAGCTACACTCTCGACTAGGGCCGAGCATAGTTCCAACACTTGTCAAAACTCGCAAAAAAATTGGCTTCCAATTGAATACGCTTGACTATGCTTTAGGCTCATGGAGAGCATAGTCTCAACACTTAAAAAAATCTACAAAAACTACAGCTTCATGCTGACTATGCTCTGGGGAAATGGAGAGCATAGTCCTAGCACTTAGAAAAATTTTGCAGTGGTTGGCTTGACACTTAGAAAAATTTGCAAAACTAGCCTTTGTGTTAACTATGCTCTCTACTGAGCTGACTATGCTTTAGGGTAGTGGAGAGAGTAGTCCCAACACTTAGAAAAATTTGCAGCTTCTTGCTTCATGATGATAGTTATATAAAATTGCAAAAAATAAATTTTTGGACTTGACTATGCTTTCCATTGGGCTGACTACACTCTGGGGTAGTGGAGAGCATAGTCCCAGCACTTAGAAAAATTTTCCTCATGTTGACACTTAGACAAATTTGCAGTCAAGATGCCATAGTGCAAAGTTGGTGGTGTTTCAATTTGTATTATACAATTGTATTCCCCCACATTTGTCTTATTATCTTCCTAGTCCTTGTTTTTGTATCTTGGATTTTAAAGCTATGGGACTAACTTTACGTAGTCGTGAACGAATGATGAGGTGTCTAGTGGCAATTTATATGTCAATTATAAGCACTAGATTTGGGAATTATTTCATGTGCCTTGTGTTTATAGTCTATAATGTTTGATCAAGGTTCTTGGTCTTCCAAGATGCACCTTTGTCCCCTATGTTACACTTTGAGGTTTTGTGTATGATTCAAATCTCCTTAGAATGATTTCAACTTCATTCAAGTCACCCAAGATCCATTGTACAATGCTCCCTCAAGTTTTGGCTTTCACCCAAGATCCATTATGTCATGTATGATTTTTGGAATAGGGAGTGTGTTGAATACCCTATGTTTGCATAAGGGTGTCAACTCACCTTCTACTTATTCATGTTTGGGCCAAAGTGTCAAAAGTATATTTTGATTGGTCAAGGTTGTGTTGACGAACCTCTATTGACACCCAAGCATTGATAAATTGCCTCCATTTCCATGCAAAAACTATAAACACCCAAGATGCGCTCTCATACATATCATAAGCATTACTTTAATTTTATTGAATATTGCAGTGTTCGCTATGTTTTCTTTTCCTTCCTTAGGTAAGTTGATTTATTTTCTTGTCTTATGTGTGTTTTTGGTTGTCACTTTCATAAGTGTGGCTAGACTCTATCAAAGTTCTACCTTACTTACATAGCTCAGAATCATTTAGTGGATGCAGAGTTCAGTGTTTACAAGATCAATAAAGCTTATGATTTTCCCTCATTTTACCATTGATGCTTTAAATATTAAAACACCAAAATCAGTATAAAATATTAAAATAATAAAAATACTTATTTAATTTTCATTTTCATAAGTTGTGAGGATTCATCCTTCCCTAAGGAAATCGTAACTATACAACATGATGTCAAGCCATCAAGGTTGTGACTAAGAGCCATTTATTGCATTCCGTGTATGGTGTTACACTTGTTCCATAAGAGATTGCGACACATGTGAGTGTTTATGAGCATTTTGCCTATCCCCATGAGGAATTGCAATGCATGTGTGTTGATTACCATTTTTTTTTATAATTATAGAATACATTAGAATTTTAAAATATAAAATTATAAATATTCCCTTATCTTCCTCACCATGGTAACACAAGCTTAATTTGTATTATATGTATCATAATCTCTTTTACATTTATTGTATGCAATGATATATATGAGTATTCTAGGTAATACACTTAACATCATCTTTAAAGCTTATGACTGGATCACACTATGTTCAGTTTAATATATCCTATTGATTCAAAACTGGTGGAACCCCTATCAATGTCTTTCTTGAGTTGAAGACAACTATAGAGAAGATGCCTTTTCCCTTGGAAAGACATATTTGCCAAGACTTGATCCTACATAGAAGATGTATACATTCAAGAGAAGGCATCTAATCTCCAAAGAAGATGTCTTGTCTTTAGAGGAGACGTATTTCTAGTTAGCAGTGTTAATCCCAAGATATCTAGCTTGAAGTCAAAATACCTTAAACAAGCTCCCATTGACTACATACCATCCTAGAGTCAACAATAATAAGAATAGAAAAAAAAACCACAGAAACATAGATAATTCATTGAGGATTACACATGGAATAGGTGATGTCCTTATCACTTTCCCTCTTAAAGATATTAAAATTTTTTATTAAGTTTTATTTTATAGCAATGATAAAATAAAATATTTTCATAAAAAGGGTAATACTTTGTTCATTTTTTTGATACCATAACACAACGGATAAAAAAACTAGCATCAAGAAGAGTTGTTGATGTAAATAACTTATATGGAAAAATGCTTAAATGGGGTGTGCTATTAGTATAGAATGCCATCTAAAAAAATTTAAATTTGGTTGTGCAAGTAGAATTAGAAAAGAGATGATGCATTAATAAAATATTTATGCTTTTTTAAAAAATGAGGTAAAAATATCTAAATAATTATAGACTAAGTGTAATCAATAATATTTTCATCAAGCTTTTAGACACTATTCTAGAATTTATGCTTAGAAGATGGGCTAAAGAAAATTAAATAAGTGTAATTTTCCAAGAATAATTTAGGCAACAACATTCTACTATAGATTATCTCATTAATTTAAAATATCTTATTGAGAAAGAAAAAGGTCTACACAAGAAAAATTTTATCTGCTTTGTAGATTTTCCTAAGGCCTATGATTTTTTCATTGAAAGAAAGTTATGGAGGAACTTAAAAGATATAGAACTTCCTAGCACACTACTATCTACTTTCCAAAAACTTTACAAAGAGGTGTGTATTCAATTTACAAATCGGTAAAAAAGAATTCTATTTAATAGATTTATTGATGTTAGACAAAGATGTCCTCTTTCTTCTACTTTATTTGAGCTTTTTATTGATGAATTAAAGAGTGAATGCATAACATACCAACTCAATTTGCAATTACAATTGGAAGCAATCCTAAAAAATTCATGTTCTATCTTAATGGTGTTTCCTTAATTTCAAATTTAATAGAAGGATTATATCAAATGATTAATATGCTTGATGACTTTTGTTGGCATTCAACAATGACAATTAATATCCAGAAAACAAAAATCATGATTTTTGTAACACATAATAAGATGTACAATTTTACTATAAGACATGACCATGTGAACATAATTTTATCTTCCAAATATCTTAACTTAAAAATGCTCCTGCAATTACAAATGAGATGAATGCATTCTCAAAGAGTTGCTAGTCGTATGAAAGCCTAGTTTTTTGTATAAAGAAAATATAAGAAATCAATTCTAGTTTAAGGTATTCAAAAATAACCTTATCATGCTATTGTTCAACCTACTATTCATTATGGGTGTGTTGTATGGCATTCTACTTTATTAAATAAATATTGGAAATAAATAGAAGAAATCTAGTAGTATTTTTTTCTTAATAAATTTAATGTGAAGAGACATAATGTGATATTATGCTTCTTGAAGTACAAATGATGTTGTTAAAGGTTGAAGCTATATATTCATTTATAGCCTATTAATGAGTGGTGAGGTGCCCCTACACTCAACCATATGAAACGAGCGTCGCACGCTTGATCCGGTCGAACTTCACAGATGGACTAGTTGTGGCACCTAGACAGCTATCCTTAGGTCATAGTTCGATGTCTTCCCACTTGGACTAGTAATGTATATTTGTCACGTATGGTTTAGTCTAGATGAGGTGTATGATGTGTTCCTAATCTATGCTACTCCTGAAGGTAGTGGAAAATAATATTTAACTAAGCTAAGCTACGAGGGAAAGGGTAAGAAAATCTAATCTAGCCTAAGTGCGACGAGCAACCGATTCCTTGATCAACCGTATACATCTTGGACCTCATGCACGACTACCACT
>MNCI01008791.1:71589-97354 GCA_015680685.1 Gnetum montanum
ATATATCATTAAGTCCTTTACAGTGACCTTGTATGATATAACTAATCTAGATAACTAGCACCATCCCCGAAAACAGTGCCAATGATGAGTGGCGAGGTACCCCTACACTCAACCATACGAAACGGGCGTCGCACGCGCGATCCGGTCGAACTTCGCAGATGGACTAGTTGTGGCACCTAGACAGCTATCCTTAGGTCGCATATCGCTGTCTTCCCACCTGGACTAGTATTGTATATTTGTCACGTATGGTTTAGTCCATATGAGGTGTATGATGTGTTCCTAATCTATGCTACTCCTGAAGGTAGTGGAAAATAATATTTAACTAAGCTAAGCTAGGAGGGAAAGGGTAAGAAAATCTAATCTAGCCTAAGTGCGACGAGCAATCGATTCCTTGATCAACCGTACACATCTTGGACCTCGTGCACGACTACCACTCGGACTACCAAGCGTAGATCCTAGGTACGCCACTGGGATTACCAAGCGCAGATCCCAGATACGCCACTGGGTTACCAAGTGTAGATCCTAAATACGCCACTGGGCTACCAAGTAGTCACACTTAAATGCTCGTAATCAAGTCGTACTCGTTCCACGTTCTAGGAGTTTAAGGGTGAACAATGAATAAAGAGTAAGAGGATGTGGCTTCAAATCAAAATAAAATGGTAGATCTTCACATGAGCTAATCAACATCCCTCCTTGATCTTTTTTCACCCTTGCACATGAATGTAAGGCATAATAGTTATGTTGGTGGTAGTCATATAAAGTTTCCCTTTAGAAAAGGGTTTATGTATATTTTTTTTTATTAAATTTATTGGTTATTTATGTAAGGTATTGGTGTAATGAATTGAACACTTATGGTATATTAAATTTTTATAGAATGTTGATTACACAAATACGAGATTGGAGAGGGTTGCTTATAATCAAAATAGATAATAGAAGATTATAATAATTAAGATAAATTTATATTTTTTTAAGTATTTAATTAATTATATTTGGATTAAAACATTTAATTTATAAAATACATTTAAAAAAATCCAAAACAGCTTAAATTTGGATTATTTAAAAATTACCTTGGGTTGTAATAGATGAAAAACTAATGAAATATATGTCATGTGTATTTAAGAAAAAACATTATTATCATCCATGGTTAAATACCTTTTTGAAGAAAGTCTGCATACTTGTAAAGTCACTCATTAGTTGCAAATACTTAAGCAATTCCATTTCAATGGTGATACAGCTCAAACAAAGAAGTATTATTTAAAGAGCAGCAGCGCCAGCAGCCTATTTAATGTGCTCGCCGAATCTGCATTCGGTCGAGACACAGAGCTCAAAGCCTGCCACTAACACCTCCTCCAAGGCGTTGTTGTAAGTGAAAAATGTGCACACAAAAAAAGTTTTATATATATATATATATATATATTAATTAGTAGAGCCTGAACTTGCACGATGCGGGTCGATGTGGCAAACGGCGCAAATTGCTGATTGCGAGCCAGCCCATGCTTAATGTTTATCCCCGCTTACGCGGTAATCCATCCACTGCACTCCCACAGCATTGCCATCTCCATCTCCATCAGCATCAGCATCAGCTACTCGTTTCTCTGCTCCGGGAAGTAATAATACGTGTGGAGCTGCTGCAACTTGACTTCACAGGAAGCATCCTTCCAATTTGCACGCCTCATCATCACCCCAAATTTGACCCACATACCAATTCTATGGACAACTCGACACAGCTCACGCTTTACAACCAGTGATTACAATCATTGCTTTCTTGTTGCTACACAGTCCCACTCCAACACAAAGCAGATCCGTCCCAGTTAAATCATTTTGTTGCGCAGCGGTGCCAATGATCTTGATGCTTGGACAAACTCTCTTCGCATCTGATTTTGCTGAGTCAGCTTCGGCGTCTAAGCACATGTTTAAGCAGGCACGTGGTTTTGTTGATGAAGAAGTTTCCAGGCTGCTGCGGCGCCGTAGGTCACGACTCCGGAGCTGGGTCTTATAAATTATGCCTGCACTGAAAATAGTTCCATCGTGAGTAGTTGAGCTTACATTCCATCCCATTCAGCAGCCTCTTGTAATTACTACTTAATTACTTGGAATTGGAGTTGGGTTTTATAAGAATGGCAAGGCGATCGTGGTGGTCCGGGTCTGGATTGGCGATGTTGTTTTTTGTTGTTGCTGTTCGTTTTTGCAAGCACAGCAGCAAAGGCGGACTTCAGCACAGACTTCGACATAACGTGGGGAGGGGACGGCTACCATACACAGATATCAGATGGAGGAAAGCAGATTCAGCTGCTGCTGGACCGCTCATCCGGCGGTGCGTTTCAGTCAAAGAAGCAATACTTGTTCGGACGCTTCGATGTTGGGATGAGGCTGGTGCAGGGAGACTCGGCCGGCACGGTGACGACGTTCTATCTGTCATCGCAGGGCGACAAGCACGACGAGATCGACATGGAATTCTTGGGCAACGTCAGCGGAGAGCCGTACGTGTTGCATACCAACATATACTCGGCAGGCAAGGGCCAGCGCGAGGAACAGTTCTACCTGTGGTTCGATCCCACGCGTGGCTTCCACACATATTCCATGCTATGGACGCCCTCCCACATCGTCTTGCTCGTCGACGACATCCCCATCCGTGTGTACACCAAGACTGCGGGAGTGGCGTTCCCTGAGTCACAGCCAATGCGTGTGTACGGAAGCCTCTGGAACGCCGATGACTGGGCCACCCGTGGCGGTCGTGACAAGACGGACTGGTCCAAGGCCCCCTTCAGCGCTGGTTATAGGCTCTTCCGCACTCAACCGTGTCTCCCCGCCGCTTCTGCTACTTGCACTGTTTCCTCCTCCGGTCAATGGTGGAATCAGCTGCCTTCTCCTTCTTCTACTTCTGCCTCTTCCTTGGCTGCCAACAACAATGACAGTAATGCTGCTCTGAACGCAGCTATGCAAAAGCTGAAATGGGTGCAGAGCAACTACAGGATCTACTCCTACTGCAACGACCTCCCACGCTTTCATGGCTCCCGTCCACTCGACTGTCCCCCAACATCTTAAACCTCTTTTCCCTTTTCTCCTTAGTCCTGCTCATGTATTCATAAAGCCGAGCCTCATTCTTTCTTTCTGTTGATTTTCTACTCCTAGCCTAGAAAACAATAATTCAAAGACATGGTTTCTTTTTTTTTCTTAACTCTTTGACATGCATTTTGCATACGTGAGCATTTCATGGTCTGCGTGCATTATCATATGGAATGTTCGGACAAGGGCAGCAGCAGTTTGGCTGCACGTGGAGCCGCGTGTTCAGCATTCGCTGCTGTTGCTCCGGGAAGGCCTCAGTGCAAGTAAAAGAACCACAAACTCACAGCTTAACCGGAAAATCGAAGGAGCTTCTTCGGAGCTCTGACTTGATCCTATTATAATAAATTTTAAAGCATTGTGCTTCATTTGTTTGCCAATCTCCAAGATTAATACAACAAACCTCTGCAGCCTTCTATCCTTTTCATCAGTTCCTTCTATCAAAATCACAGTATAATTTGCATGCAAGAAAATGGCTCCTCTATTGTTGAATTTCCCTAATTATACTTAGCTTAGCTTAATTCTTTGCAGGAGATGCTATAATAAGAACTTAAATATGTACGGATAAATACAATTCATAAAAAATTCTAACACCTATAGCTCCATGAAGTTCATTCTATAAGTGACTGAAAAGAAATCATATATAGACTTACCAAATATTATTGGCTGAATCTTAGCATAACACGATATTATTAGGACTCATCACTCAAGCCTAAGAACTTTGGCTAGAATTAAATATAAAAAAAATGATCTAATTGAAAATGAAAATTTGGGCTTATTTAGCTAAGTTAGAATAATGTGTAGAGCATTATACATGTACTATATAGAGTAGAAGCTCCTTCAATTTTCTACATTAGCCAATAAAAATAAGTCGTCTTATTTAACAACATCCATATTATAGTCCAACAAAAAGTTAAAGAATTTGCAAAAATCCTAGAGAGGAAGCATAGCTCTTTAATACCTAGTATGGTTTACTTGTACCCCCAAAACTTGGCCAATTTTAGCATATCGAATTAATTTTTCAGATTTTGGTTATGAATAAACCTCCCTTTGTGTACTGCTATGAGCTTGATGTTAATTTCTATGAGAATTGTCTCTGGTTCAGGGAGTCCATAAATTTCATAACATCTTTTTAGGCTCAAGTGTATGTAGCGATCTAGAGCTATTTTCAAATTAAATCAGTGTTTCTTGCATTTAGTCTCTACGATAATTAAATTCATAGTATCTATGACAATGTTGGTCCTAGATCTAAAGCTGACATTATGAAGCCCTACTTTTTCATAAAATTGATCCTACTGAATCATATTTTTGAATAAATTTAGTTGATCCTCTTCTAAGTATTGGTATTCTTTGTTGAATTGGAAGAATTTGTCTTGCTCAATTTTTTCAATTAAGCTTTCAATTACTTCTACTAGTTGCCACAAGTAAAAAATGTTTAACCCTTTTAGACATAGGTACTCCAAAAAAGTATAAGTATTTACATCTTGAAATATGAGCATTGATTCTTCCCTCTCCTTGGGTAACATCTTGATTCATCAAAGATCTTAATAATTTCTTTAAGAGTTCCTTGTGTGGATATTTCCATCTTCAAAGATGTTAAGGGTAAATATTTGTTTCTTTCTTAGCTTAGAGTTGTGAATAAGTATTTTCTCATTAAGCAACTTTCTAGTGAGTTAATGATTCATATTATTGAGAGCAAGCTTGAAGGATTGATAGCCAATTGATGGAACAAGGAATGTCTCAAATACTTTTAAAAACATGGAAGACCTATTAAGACTTGACAACTCATGAAATTCATACTAAAGAAAAAGTTTGAGAAGACATCCTTCCATCATGAAGTAATCAAGAAGCTAAAATTTCTCAAACGAGAATATCAAAAGATAAATTATTATTATGTTGAATTTTATAAATCTTTGCAAAAGACTATTGTTCATTGAACTAATTATGGCAAGCTTCTAACTTTATTAGTAAATAAAAAGGATGAAACATCAACAAGAATTAATGTTCTATGAGCCTAGTACTTTTGATAAAGCCTATGAACTTGCTCTCAAGGCTAAAATTTAAATTACAAAATTTAGTTTAAATAAAAACAAGGATCAAAAGAAAATTAATGAGATGGACTCCACTCAAAAGTCAAAAAAAATCATACAAGTAGGATGGTGAAGATGATCAAAAGAAGATAGAAAGGAAGTCTACTTCTTCAAGAAGAGGAAGAAGGAAAAGATCCCCAAAATGTAAAGATATATTTTATAATTATGGTGAATCAAGTCATTGATAATGGAAGTGCACAAAGCCAAAGAAGAATAACTCAAATAATAAGGGAATTCAAACTATGCGAGCAAATGAGCCTCAATCTTCAAAGAAGATATGTGACCTTGATTGTTTGTACATTGTTGATCAAAGTAAGTTGAATACGTATATCTTTGTTGAACATGTTAGTGTCAATGAGGATGTTATGACGAAGAGTTTGTTGATAACTCATAGTGATGTGAAAGATCATTCATTAGGTGTGCTTATTTATGATGGGGCATAAGATAATGTGAGTTCTACCAAGGATATAAAGTTATTGCATTTAGCTATAATTCCTCACCCTAATCCATATAAAGTGCATTAGTTAATGAAGGATTATTATAAGCAAGTTAAGAAATGTTGCCTTATAGATTATTCCATTGAATATTTTTATGATTAAATTCTTTGTGATATATTATATATTGATTGTTCAGATCTCATATTTGGAAGGCCATGGAATTATGATAATAAGGCTATTTTTTAGGAAGAAAATAATAGTTGAATTTTGAAGCAAGGTGATCATAAGTTTAGGTTGTTGTCCACTATTATTGAGAGTGAGATTAGTACCTTTAATTCTTCATTGATACTTCCTAGTTGTAAGAAAACTGTAAGTGTGAATCCTACTTGTGATAATGAAATGTTTTTTGATGCTGAAGAAAATGCATTTGAGATGAATGCTATTACTAATTGTGTGGAGTCTTATATGAATGAGAATAAGGTTGTTTTTGCTACCATCCAATCTTGGGTATTCATGGAAGTAGTATGTTGGTTTATGCTTTTGGGCACTTGTGTAAGTGCTAGGCTAATATTTGTATTGGTAGGAAGATGCTAGAAAAATCAGGTTATTTGGTAGCAAGTGGAGAATAGTCATTGGTATTTGAGCATTGGGCAAGGAGGCCTACTCTATGGATTAATGCTGCCAATTGTTTTTCTAGATTCTTGTACCACTTTTCTACAAGTTTAAGTCATGATGATGATGCAAGCGAGACATTCCAAGGATATGCTCAAATGAAGGAATTATGATGAGGCATGAGGAAAAGTCTCCATAAATAAGAAAAGCTCAAAACTGAAACCTCAAGCATTGTGACTAGACATGGTGATATTCATTCTTATGTTTCTAATGCATTGATGTTTTATTTTTGTGCTAAGTGTGATGGCCTTGAGTCATAGGGGCATGGTGCCTTCCATCTTGTAAAAGGTCATTAATCATGATATTTTTAAGAATGGAAGAGATGATGAGAACATCACCCAACCCTTATGTAATCCTTAATGTATTATTTTTTGTATGTGTGTCATGCATACATTTTGTTATCATTATCATTTTTTGTATGTTATATAATAAATGTGGGATGCTAAATATAAATTGTTATGAGATCTAGCAATTACATGTGTGTTTAACTTTGGTTTATGTATATGTTATGATCTATGTGAGGGAGAAATCACTATCCCAATTGTAAATGCCTCTTGTGTGGGAATCAAGAGTCTTTTTATGAGGAAGGATATTGATAAGGATATCACTTAGACTAATGTGTCATATCTACTAAGATTGTATCTTTTCCTTAAGTTTTATTATCTTTGGGAGTGTTTAAAGCTTATTTTGATGAGTTTAGGGGATTCCAAGGTTAATGGGATCTTTCTTGGAGGTGTCCAAATGTTATAGCCTTAAAATAAGTATCTTTATTTTTGGCCCTACCATGAAAGACTTCTCCTATAAAAGATAGACATCTTCTTTATAAGATAAATATATACTCTTGGAGTAAGATGTCTACTATCATTATGTTGTAATTTGGAAAAGATGTCTACTTGATCTAAAAGATATCTACTCTATTTGGAAGATGTCTATTGTCCCTACAAGATTTCTACTCTATAACTTATCTATACTCTAAAAATATTTTTCCTTATTAGCAAAGAAGACTTAGACAAATTCTACTAAACTCTAAACTGAATTTTAAAATGAAGGGAAGACAAAAGGTCATCTAAGGCCTAAGTTCGAGTAATAGTTGAGAGTGAGAGATTTGAGAGGTTTCTTGAGAACTTGCGTAAGAAAAGAGCTTATGTAAACAAATTCAAGCGAGAGTCAATGGAGAGAACTTGAGAAAGGTTAACAGAATCTCTTATAAGTATCTTATCTTAAGATTTGGCTCCATTTTGAGCAATTGAGTTTTCAAGGCAGACATGGATGATCTCTAAGATCCTTGGGAGTGATGTTAGTTCTTTTATAAAGGGAAGAATTTTATGCATTCCCATGTATTGTTATAATTTTCTAAGCTTTATTTTCTTAGAAAGCTTATGAAATGGGTCTTGTTGGGGTCCAATGAGGTCAGCTCTACATCAACCATGAGCCACTATGACCCACATGTCTTCATAGTATCTTTTTATTCAAAAGATTAAAATTAATAATGTGAGTAACTATGAGTTGTAGAAGTTATAATTCCCTATCTCGAAATTTAATTTTCTTGGCATTTTTCAATGCAAGCAACTACATGCTACAACTTTATTATAATTGCTAATTTGACATAAAATTTAATTTTAGAAAACATCTTGCAAGTGACCTTAATGTCCAAAATCAAAGTGAAATAATAATAGTGTTCATACACTGTAAGAAATTACAATTCATAGTTCCTTGTAATGCACTATGAATTGTTGTAGCTCACAATGTTATTCAAAAGAAATTTAAGAGTTTCAATCATCATGTCTTAACATTTGACTTTAGATCAACTTAGCAAGGAGCTCACATTTAGCAGTCTTAGAAATTTCACATATGAATAGCTTAGTATCAGCTACAACAAATGCCTAGAATACTAATCCTCACTACGATGACACATGTAAGTTGGATTTTACCCTTTTTTTTGTTATGTTTCTTAATATTTTCATTAGGGGTTACTACTACGACCTATACAACTTGGCATTGAGCTTTAATTCTTAGTGTGATTACTAGTTTGTATGTTTATTCTTGTCTTATGTTACATCTTAGTTTATTTGTAACATGTTTTACTGAGAATTGAGTTTGAGATGTTTTTGTGAAAATTAGTGTTGTTTTGTTATGCGTTATCATCCTTTCGATGTCCTAGCCTAATTACAAGGTAAATTTGAGTAGAATTATATATTTGAATTTCATTGTAATGCCTTATATTCTCTAGCAATATTTTTATAGCTTAGTTTCTTACTTCCTATTATTTCCATGCTAGATCCATGTTACCAACTATATACTCCCAATACATTTTAAGATTATATGTTTATTAAAATTAAGTGGATTCCTTTTGTTGGGCATTATGAACTACTATTTCAAATTCAAACTTTTTATGTCTAGTTGGTTAAGCTATTGTAAGGTTCAACTTGGTCATTGTACGCTTAGTAGAATTAATGTCTTAACTTATTCGTTTCAGTGCATAACTATAAGTATTTTTATCGTGTCTTAATTATGTTCTACAAGGTGAAATTAACCTTGCCACTATTCCTTTTTCTTGTATGAAAGTAAATTATATTACAAAGTCCAATTAAAGATTTGGATTGAATGCTTGAAGCATGACTTGTTTCGCATCTTTTGCAATACCCATTTTTAATGTTTATCTATTGAGGTTTCATTATTTATTCTTGTCATCCTTTAATTTTTCAAAAATGATGCACAAAAAAACATCAATTTTACAAGGATTTAATTGATGCTACTTAGTCAATGTTTATGCATCAATGTAGCTTTGTCAATGAAGGTTCATTGACTAAGCCTCTACTACATCAATGTATCTACATTGATGCAATCACAAAAAATGCTTATAAATACGATTCATCTATCATGTTTAAGCATCTTTTAAATCATTGTGTAGATAGAATATTACAATTTTCTCCCATTTAAGTTAGAATAATTTTCCCAAAAAGTGCCTACAACATAAATTAAATAGATTATATAATGTTTTATTCAAGATTTGTTATGTTCATTTTAGCACTTTAATTTACTTTAATTGTTCCTTTAATTTCTATACAATTAGTTAAATAATTTATTCCATCACACTAGTAAATTTATATGAATACAATTGATTTCAAGCTTAAACATACTAGCGCTTGGTAATCCTAGTAGTGGTTTACTTGGTACATCCAGTAGTGGAACACTTGGTAACTCAGTAGGTTTAGCACAGGTTTAGGATTGTATAGAAAGTTAAGGATGGAAACTCTATGCTTAGGCTATATTATATTTATTTTTTCACTTACAATAATTATATTTATATTTTAATATTTTGATATTATTAATATTTTAATAATTATTGAATCCAATCATATATCTCAATCATACTTAACCATATAACTTAAACTTACACAGGTGTGATTGGGGAGACAACGAATAATATATTAGCACTTGGCTATCTAAGGCATCCAACTTGGCCTAGTCCATGGAAATTAATTAGATCATGTATAAATGCATGTGATCCATATGGTTGAACATATGATCGCTCTGCCTCTCATCATTGGTGTCATTGTAAAAAATGGTACTAGTGATCTAGATTAGTTATATTATAAACAATCATTGTAAAGACATTAATGATTTATCTTTTAAGAAAAGTTAATATTCTAAGTCACACACATTATTAACTAAAAAAAAACCTTTTCTACACATGGCCAATAGTCCAATGTAGAATGAAAACACTCACAATAGTAGTGATAGGATCTATATTGAAGAAAATTGGAGTGGACTATTGCAAGCAAGGGTCTTATATGCTTATTCAAACATTTTCTATCAAATAATTTACTCAATTATGGTAGAAGATCCTAGAGGGGATGGAATAAGTTCTACAATATAGAAGGCCTTAATTCCTAGGACTTCTAATAGAACTAGAATATATAAACTAAGAGACCATAGAGGAGATGTAGAACCCATGGTAGTTCTTCCAGTTCACAATCTTCCTCCTCATCTTCATCATCTAGCCTTGACAAAGATGAACATTGGCATGGAGATAGAGCTTTACTAAGGGATCGAAGCAAAAAACCTGATGATCATTATAGAAGAAATCTAGATGATCACAATAGAAGGAAGCATAATAGACATCCTAGCATGGATCAAGATGAAGATAGAAATAGATACCAAAGGCAAGATAAAAAGCATCTAAGAAATTATAGATGATACCATCACAATTGGAAAAATAGATATAGAGATTATAATTGTAACTATGGCATGTTAATGATGACAAACCTTTGTTGGCTATTAGAAGTATGATATAGATTAACAAGGTAGTAATAATATCTCATATGCATCAAAGAGAGTGTTACATAAATAGCTTGATATAAATAGCATTTTTAAATTTATAAAAACTAAAATTCTAATCCCCAACATCATTTTCAAACCTTTCATAATGCTTATGTCTTGAAAAATATTGAAAGTAAGAGAAAACAAATCTTAAGCTTTTTTCTTAAGATACTAATCAATGAACCTAACAGTTGGTATAGATTGTTGGAAATAGATTTAATCTATTGGTGGTCCATGATTCTTGAGATCTTCAACAAGAATTACTAGACCTAATCTAAAGTCTCCAATATGAGAAAGAAAATCCAAGGATATAAGAAAGAGAACCACAAATCCCTTGATGCAACCTTGGACAGATACTATTTTCTACTACATAAATACCTAGGCCATGAATTTTCTCAAAAATAATGACTTCATGACATCATAGATAGATTGCTTAAGAAAATGAGGGAGACCCTTAGGATCTATGTCCAAAGAATATTATCATAGTTAATAGCCCATTAGATATAAAGGCTAATTAAATAGGTGGCAAAAGAATAAGGAGAGATATGCAAAAGAGAGAGTGTAGAGGAATATAAGTATGACCAAACCCTTCACAAGAAGGAGGTTCATATTTATCATAAAAAGGAAGAGGTCACTCTTAATGAGATGATTTCAGATAAAACCTTACCAATTCAAAACTTCATTACTAAAATTGCAGTAAGGGTAGATAAGGTATGGGAATCTATGAATGAAAAAGTTACAAGTAGCTTGAAAATCATGGAGGAAAAGGTACAGTAAGTAAGATCAATAGACCAAAATAAGAAGAAGAAAAAGAATAAGAAAATAGAAAGTGATACTTATCAACAAAAAAGGGAAATCTGAAAAACTAGAAAAGGTTATAGATGTTGAACTTTTGGTATGTCAAAACATTAAGAAAAATGGAGCACAAGGATGTTTGTGTGTTTGTGTGGTTGTTGCGTTTGTAGGACTTGGATTAAGACAAGAAGACATGTGGAAGTTTAAGAACATGGACAAGGAACAAAGACTTCAAAGCTCAAAAGGAAGCCTTAGCATTGAAGAATTACTTCCAAAGAAGATGTACTATAGAAATAACAGACATCTACCATCAAGTGAAGATGTCTCCAAGGAAAAGAAGACATCTTGGCAGAAATGAAGGTAGCATAGAAGAAGACATCTCTAGAAAATAATAGAGATCTTTTTGGAGAGAAAGACATCTTTCATGAGAAGAAGACGTCTTTGTATAATGAAGGTCTAATGCAGAAAGACGTCTCAATCTTGAAGAAGATGTCTTTCCAAGATGAAGGTCCATTACAGAAAGATGTCTCTATCTTAGACAACATGTCTCCAATGACCGTTAACTAGTTGTTACGTGGATTTTGAAATGATTTTGGAAACATATTGGCTATAAGAAGACTTCATTCTCATTGGAAAAAGTGCAATCATTGTGTACTTTCATTGTATTCATCAAGCAATCATTATAATCATTGTTGTTCCTCATTGTACAATCTTTTGTCTATTGTAATTGGTCAAAGTGAGCTATACCTCAAAGTACAAGGATTAGCAAACTTAGTTGCATTCTTTCCTTGTGATTGTTGTTCTCTATTGTTTCCCTATAGGGTTGATGTGCTTCTTGTAAGAAGGCATCATACTTGAGCTTGTTGGGATCCTACAGGATTGAGTGTTGGTGTAGTGTCGCAACACTCTAGAGTGGAGATCAAGTTTTAAAGGTTATGGGATCCTAGAAACCACATTCTAAGCTTGTTGAGAACTTATGAGGTTGAGTGGAACCATAGCGTTGAATCACTCAAGAATGAAGCTTAGAGCTTGTATAGGGTATGGTATCCTTCAACCCACAATTTGGAAGTAACAAAGTCCAGAGGTGTGTTAGTGAACTACCCTTCAAGTGTGGACTACCCAAGTTGGGGACCCACGTTAAATTTGGTGTGTACTTTGCTTCAAAGAGTTTTTTATTTGGGGAATTTATTCATCCCCCACTTCCCCCCGCTCTAAGTTCAACAATCCTCAATAGACTTAGATTTAGAGAAGGATGATGGATGTGACATTTGTCAATATGAACATTCAAAGGGTTGTTGCATAGTTATGTTATATGTACAAGAGTCTCAGGCTTATGTTTTGAACCCTAAGTTTTTGGAAAAGAAATTTTCCAAGAGATTATCTTATCAACAAGGTAATTATAGACACTTCTATGACCAATAGCACTATCCAAATGGAACTCCTCCTAAATCTTAAGATAGTTATCAATAATAGTGTTAAAACCCATAGTTGTGAGGAATGCCATTACCATTCTAGTAATACCTCTATTGCTAGCTAGACCCTTATGGATACTATCTCCAATAGTCTATTTCTCCTAATGGTTCAATTGCCCATGCTTCAACTCAATATTACTATCCTTCTAAATATCATAAACTTGAAACACCTCATGTGGAATCATCATCTGTCATATCCTCAATACCATCATCCTTTTCTTTAACATATTACACCACTAATAATGAAAAAAAATTACCACCATATCCTCAATAGAGGAATGTAGTGTAGGAACACCTCTTCTGAGCCCTAATGTTAATCCCTACAAGAAGAAAAGTATAGTTTTGGAGGAATTAAAGACATATTTTTATCATAAAGCTATCTTTGTTGAGAGAATTTAATATTTGTAAAATATGTCTTGCCTACTAGGAAGATATTTTTATCCAAGAGAAGATATCTTGCTAGGATCAAAGACGTATTCCAAGTGCAAAAGACATCTTTCAACTTCAAAAGGCTTCTTTCCTGCAAGTTTTAAGAACACAAAAATATGTCTTACTAAGATCAAAAGATATGTTTCTACACCCAAATATGTCTTTCAGCTTTTAAAAAAGTATTTTGTACAAGCCTAAAAAACATAGAAAAGGCATTTCCAATCCCCAAAGATATCTTATTCTACTAAGAAAACTTTCAACATGGTAGATCCAAGTTGGGAAATAGCCAAAATTATGGATTTAAATGTAAAAAAGGTTTTCTTAAAGTCTTAGGTTTATGTTTTAATAAATATTTATTTGTTTTGCATGTTTTAAGCATGAGAATTTGTCTTGTCAATCTTGTATATGGTGTTGGTCATTGTATATGGATCTTGGTTGTTGTATACTAGCCTTAAGAGAGAGGGAATCGATTCGAATGATTATTCCTTAAATTAAGGATAATCTTATGTAGTCATAAAACCTTTTACTCTACACTATCATTGAGTGTGTTGTTGCGTGTTCTATGGAATTGTGATTCTATTGTATTTTATAATATTCTTTCAAAATTAATAGAAGATAGCTAATTTTCTTATTTTCTAGCAAGTTATTTTTTCTGTGTATAATCTGTATTTGGTGTATTGTTAAGGGTTAATCAAATCTAAGTAAACTTGCTCTAGGATTTTTTTTAAAAAAATTTATCATGGTTTTTTGTACCTATTTCATATGGCTTCTAAGAAGAAAAATATTCAAGGCCTTGAATAGTAAGGTAAAAAGCATGATGGGTGATTAATTAGATGAAATTAGTGCTAAGATGGGTAGAAATGTAGCTCTCAATCATATTCCATCTCATGGTAATGATGAGCATTCTCATTCAATTAAGAATGAAGAAGTTTTTCATCATGATAGAAGGAGAGAAGATGAGGAGAAAGAGCTTTCCAACTATGGGAGTGTGTGATTCCATCAATCGAGGGTTTCAAGGGGAAGGAATCCAAATCATCATGTCAAAACTCCAAGATATCCTTCTAGGACATCTACTTCTTCTCATGGAAGATTAAATGATGAAGATGAAGCAAGACATTCTAGAGCTTTTAGAAATGCCACAATACTTCCTTATGTAGAATTGAAGCCTTTCAATGATATAGGTTGTACGAATTCCTTAAAGTTAGCTAAATACACTTGAAAAGCATTTTCAAATTGATAAGGTACCAAATCAATTAAATGTATCAATTACTAAATCTAAATTAGAAGCAATAACTTCAACTTGGCGGGAAAAGTAATTTCAAAGCTATAGAAGGTAAAATGTGCAACCCATTAAGGATTAGTTCTTAATGAAGTACAAGTTGAAAAAAAATTTAAATAGTCTAGGTAGAAGCAAGAGATAATCATGAAGGCCAAATTTCTTAGCTAGGGAGACAAGGATGTAAAGGAATTCTATATTGAATTATATGATCTTTTCCATCAAATTGAAGTCAATTAGGAAGAATATGAATAGGCTTCAATCCTTTTTGGAGGTCTCAATATATCTTATCAACAAGAGTTGATATTTTATACACCTCAAACCCTCAATGAGACTTATGATTCGATACTCAAGATAGGAAAAAACTTAGTGGATTTTGAAGTAGGAGCAAGCAAGCTTCAAAGGAGAAGAATAAGGGATCTAAATCTAAAAAGGGATTTAAGTCAAAATATAAAGAAAGAAAGAGAATTCATGATAAGAAGTAAGAGAAAGATGATGAGAAGGGAAAGATCAAGAAGAATCAAGGAAAATGAGGCAAGGATTAAGATAGATTATCCAAGATTTGGTACTTCAAATGTGGAGAGTGGGGAGACAAGTAATGGAAATGTTCACATCACAAGGCAGCCAAGAGCAAGCATGTATAAACCTTAGAGATGGAAGAGACATCAAGACAAGATATATAAGAGTTACTTCTACTACTCCAAAAACTAAGGAAGTTTCTAAATTAAATTCATATGCTTTTTTGAGGAATGTGAATAGAGGACACCATAAAGCAAGGAAATAATTGTTTAGGATTAGGGCTATATTTTTGATTAGTGAAAAATGGATTAATATTAATGAAGGAATTCAAGAAAATTTTATTTCCTCTAAGGTAGTTGTCAATTTGGGTTTAGTAATGTATCCTCATATTAGATCCTACAAGATGCATTGGTTGTATAAAGATTTCTCTCAAGAGGTAATGGAGAAATGTATCTTGAAGTTTAAAATTGAAAGTTATTATGATGTTGTAAATTATGATATATGACCTATTAATTGTGCTGATGTAATTCTTGGGATGCCTTAGAATTTAGATAATGGTGCTCAATTTTATGGACCAAGAAATTTGTAAAGTATAGCAAGAGAAGATGGAATTCATGAGTTGATTCCTATGACTACTGAATAAGTGAGGCAACAAGCCTAACTTAATGCTTTATTAATCCTTCTTGGGAATAAAAAATACATTAAGGAACATAATGAGGTAGGTTTTCAATTTATGATTATATTAACTATTTCTTCTAACCATGATGTTATGTAGATAGAACTTCCAATATGGGTACTAGGCTTGAAGAAGCAATTTTGGAATTAGATGAACTACCACCAATGAGGAATTTTCAACACCAAATAAAATTTATTTCCAATGCTACCATTTTAAATGATAGAGTGTACTAGATGGCACCAAATGAGAGGAATGAATTACAAAAGTAAGTAGAGAAGCCACTTGAAAATGGCTTTTTAAGGAAGTTAATCTATCTATACGTCATTCTAGTAGACTTGTACCAAAGAAGGACAGTGAAGAATGGAAAATTTACATGAATTCAAGAGATATGAATAGGAAAATAATGAGGTATAGGATTTCTATTCTAAGAATGAATGATATCCTTCATGTCCTTACCAATGTAGAAATTTTAGTAAAATTGATTTGAAAAGTGGACATCATCCAAATCAAATCAGGCCTAGTAATGAATGGAAGATAGCTTTCAAAACACCGAATGGATTATTTGAATGGCTTGTGATGCCATTTGGACTTACAAATTATCCTATGACATTCATGAGTTTGTTTCATGATGTCCTCAAGAATTTGATTGGTATTGTATTGTCATCTTTGATGATAATTTGGAATACAGTTCCAAAGAAGGAGCACTTGAAACATTTAAGAAGTATGTGTCTTAAATTGGAAGAGGCACATTTGATTATCAACATGAAGAAGAGTCATTTATTTAAAAGGAAGCTCAATTACATGGAACATGTGATTTCTAAAACTAAAATCAAGATAGAAGCTACCAAGTTGAATGTCATAAGAGATGGACCAACTCTTAGAAATTTTGGGAAGGTGAGATCATTTTTTGGTTTAGCAATTTTTTACATAAGATTCATAAAAAATTTCAATAGTATATCATGGTATATGTCTACTTTGCTCAAGAAGAATCATGAATTTAAGTAGGAAGATGAAATTGAAAGAAGCTTTAAAAAATACAAGATAAACTAGTGCTTGCAATACCATAATTTTTAAAGCTTTTTCAAGTGTAGGTGGATGCAAGTGAACTTGACATTGGAGAAATGTTGTCTCAAGAAGAAAGACATGTTTTCCTTTTAGAGAAACTAAATGAGTCAAGGTATAAGTACAACATATATGAGAAGGAACAGTATGCTATTCTTCAAGAAAATAAGCATTAGAGGTATTAGTTATTGTCCAAGAAGTTCACCTTCATGACTGACAATAAAGCACTTCCATTTTTTAATATTGAAAATAACTTGAGTGTAAAACACATGAAGTGGGTAGCATAATTATAGGAGTTCAATTTTGTGCTCAAGAATAAGAGTGGGAAGGCCAATATGGTGGCTAATGCTTTGTCTCTGATGAATATGATAAATTTCAACATTTCTCATGTGGAAAGTATGAATGATTTTATTGATTTGTATGAACATGATTTCGATTTTTGGTAGGTTTGAATGAGTCTCAAAGAGTCATTATTGAGTAGAGTAGACTAATGCAGAAACTATCACATCTAAGATAAGTTTTTGTTCAATAATGGAAAGGTTTGTATTCCCAATTATGATTTTCGAAGAAAGATTTTAATTAAAAAAATTGTGGTGGCATGGCAAGTCACATGATCAGAGATAAGACATTAAATCTTATGAGTAAGTACTATTTTTAGCCTAGAATGGTGTCTGAAGTCTTTGAATTGGTGAAGGAATGTTTGACATGTCAAAATTTCAAGGAAGAGAAAGGAGTTATTGGATGTTATATGCCTTTAACAATTCCCAAAGGATCTTAGGAAAGTATGTCAATGGACTTTATGAGTGGGATGTTGAAGATAAAAAATGAAAATGATGTTATGTTTGTGGTGGTGGATCAATTCTCCAAGATGACACACTTCATTCAATGAAAGAAGATGAGTGATGCATATCATATTATAAATTTGTTTTTCTAGTGTGTTATGAGGTTACATGGGATTTCTTTGAATATTGCTAGTAACAAAGACTCCAAGCTTTACCAATTGTTTTTAGAGATTCCTTTAGACGATTTTAGGGATAAAGTTGAATTTTCTAGTATATATCATCTATAGTCCCATGGTCAAACTCAAGTGGCCAATAAGTCTTTGCTAAATATTTTGAGATGTTTGTATGAAGGACAACCTAATAAGTGAGAGAAATTGTTGTATCACACAATGTTTTCCTATAATAATTATTTTCATGTTTATATTGAGAAGTGCCCATTTAAGAATAATTATGATTTTTATTCCAAGATGGTAGATAATGTGAGGAGATTTGATGGAGAGGAATAATTAAGTACAAACTTTGTGAAGGAAATGAAGGATCTTCATGCTTAAGTAAGAGTAAGTTTAGAGAATAAGTTGAAGAAAGAGTACAAAATAAGAATTAAGGCAAGAAAAAATCTAATTTCACTATTTCTAATCTTGCTTGGGTATGAACTTATTAAAATCAAAAGCCAATAAGATGGATCCTTTTAAGAGAAAAGTTAAAATCAATTATCCTGCTTTTGAAATTAACTTACCAAATGATGTGGATATGTTTTTTATCTATAATGTTATAAATCTTTTGCATTACCATGGTCCAACAAATGATGAAACCTTAAGGAGTAGCATCAATATGTTAGGGTACTATTGACAATTCCAAGCCTTCAAACAATAGTAAGGAAATTAAACTCAAGAAGAGAGAAGCTTCCAACATTTGTTGAATAAAGAGGCACAAATACTTAATTCATTAGGAAGATTAAAATGTTGATGATGCTATATAAGTTCATAGAATAAATATGTTGCATAGTAAATCACTTCTATCATTATTCTTTTATTTAATTGAGTTTATTTTTTGAAGACTAGGAGAGCTAGTGTAGGAACACCTCTTCCAAGCCCCCATGTTAATCCCTATAAATGGGAAATATAGTTTTTAAGGCATGAATGATATCTTTCCACCCTAAAGTTATCCTTCCCTAGAACAATCAATGTTTGTAGAAGATGCCTTACCTACTAATAAGACATTTTTTCTCTAGGAGAAGACACCTTGCTAGGATCAAAGACATCTTCCAAGTGTAAAAGATGTCTTTCAACTTCAAAAGATATCTTTCATGCAAGTTTTAGAAAGACAGAAAGACATATTTTCAATACTAGAAGACATTTTTCTTACTTGTTGGCCATTTTTTATAGATCTTACTTGTTGTACACCAGCCCTAGAAAATAGAGAAGAGATCTGAATGATTTTTCCTTACATTGAGGATAATCTTGGATGATTGTAAAGACTCCTACTATACAATATCATTGAGTGTTGTGTGTTTTATGGGATCTTGGTTCCATTATATATTTTAATATTATTTCATAATTAATCAAAAATAGCTAGATTTCTTATTTTCTAGTAAGTTATTTGTCCTATGTACGATTTGGGTTTGGTGTGTTTTTAAGGATTAATCAAATTAGAGTGATCCTAAAGAATGAACATACAAGTAGAAAATAGTTCTAGTAGCTCAAAGTGTAAGCTTCAAAAGCATTCTTTCTTCAAGATGGTTCTTATACTTATGAATAAAAATAGTAGATGTACTAGCCCATCAGAAATAATGTAAGATCCATACAATGTAACTCCTTTCCTTATAAAAATAACATCATCTAATCTTACGCAAAAGCCAAAAATAATTGCCACTATAGAACAAGACATAAAAATTATCATGCTCACATGGTGAGTAACTTGATTAAGCTAGGATCTCTTTCCAAAAAGAGGATAAATCTAGGGAATCCCTTGATCTACTTGTAGGTTGTAAAAAATCCATCATGAAAAGCTTTATTAGATTCAAGCTTAGGCATGAATTTAATATTACATGAAATGTATAAAGCTTAGAACTTTCTACCACTTAATAAATGCAACATCAAGTTAGATCTTATGGATTAATTCATCAATGTTTCCTTGGGAAGAATTAAAGATGTGATGAGCACTATTGGTGGATGATCATATGTAGTAGATTTTCTTGCAATCAATATAAAGAATAATAAAGGTGAATTTACAATCATAATGGGAAGAACTTAGTTTAATGCCATTGATGCTAAGCAAGGAATCTAAGATCTCTTCTTAGAAATTTTCAAGGAGGATGAACATAGCATGATGAAGAAGCAAACAATTTTATGCATTACTTATAATGATAAAGGATGTATTTGTGAGCTAAAAGTTTAAAGTGTTAACACAACCACTATACCAAGCCAAAACAAACTTGAAGAACAAGTGTGTGTGGATAAACAAGTCTACACAATAGTCACTAAAACAAAAGGCACTTGGTGGCTAGAAAATGAAAGTATCCAACTATTCAAAAGCATGCATGGAAGCATTCAATATAATTATCAGTTCTTTTTCTACAAAAATGAATCAAATAAAGAATGTACAAAAAGACATCTTATACCTTGACTATACATTAGAAGAAAGTATTAAACTAGGAGACCCAAAAACTAAAATTAAAAATTAAAAAGAAAACATATCTAGAACCTCTCAAATAGAAATACCTTTTAGTCCAACAAGATATATGTATCCAAATGATCAAACTCTAATTATCATTAATATTAAATGGGATAACAAGTAAAAACATAAATTAATAAAGATGATAAACAAGAAACTTATAGTGTATGATCTAAGGAATGTATGGTCCATTTTTCAAATGCTTGACCATGAATTTAGTCATGGAGGAGATGCCTCATCTTAAATCAAGAACTACTATGTGCATTTTCACTTTTTGTTTTACATTTTTTTATTATTTTTTTATTTCTTCAAAATTTTTAAATTCTTAATAAATGTTCCATTTCTTATTATTTTTCTTATATTTTCTATTCTGTATTTTCTTGAGTCATTTACTTTATATTTTGTAAATATTTACTATATTTTTAAAATAATTTTCTCAATCATGATGCAAATATCAATACCATGTGTTGGGATTTTGATCTATGCTATTAAGATTATAGTTGTGTAAGGTAGTGAAACCACATCATCCATCCCTCTAGTTTCTATAAATAAAAGGTCTTTATCATGAAAGTAATGTTGTTCTTCTTACATGAAACTAGATTAACTGATGATCATTATGCCTTGAAGAAAGGGGAAAGGATCAAAGGGAATGGATAAGGGTGTGACATCATGGGGATGTTCTAATTCTTTTTAGTTACTCTATGGGTCATGTGAGTATATCATTACTCACGTTTCAATTTTGATGGAAGTGCGTTCTCAAATAAGTATTATCTTACTATGTCAATAGAAAGACATGTTATCCATGCTTGAAGAAAGTCTTCTAGTAAATAATTAATTTATAGAAATAAAAATGATTCATGGCATGCCAAAAGAAAGATATGTTACCATGGATAAAGACACACCTATAATCAATGGCTAAGTTTCATAAAAATTTAATGTTTAAGTAATTAATTAATCAAAAATTATTTCCTTATTTTCTTTTACTAAGTAGTGTTATTTTCATGTGATTGTGGTGGTCTCATGGTTGTAAGTGAAAAATGATGCAATGCGATGTCACTAGTATGACAATAATCTTAATCACAAGTGACACAAGAACCTATTGTGGACATGGTAAGATACCTCACATCCCGATCTCTACAATTTATTCTTATTCCTTTATTCATCTCACTACTTCATATGATTATGTACCTAATGGTTTTATATAGTATAGTGTAGGATCACAACCAAGGTGGTTCTGTGTTATTTGAAATAAGGAATTATCTACATTTAACTTTTGTTTATCCACAATCATCTATAGGATTAGTTATGTAAGGGCATTATGGGAAAGAGCTTGCTTTGGAGAGGATCCACTACCATGACTTTTACTAATTAGGACTCGGAACCAAATTCACATCTTTAAGGACATCACAAGTAACTTCTTTAAATTCATGCATGATATTTAGACTACTTATCATCAATTTTGATTAATTTTAATGCTTCTATATTGGAATATTCTCTAAATTCAATATTTCTTGGTCAATTTGAAACCTTGTGATTTTTAAATATTCTAATGTACTTATGATATATTGTAAACTAAACTTCTAATTTCACTTATTCAAAAACATGTAAGCTCCCAAAGTTAAGCTCTTTCTCATGGGAGCTAAGGATGTAATTTTTGAAAATTTTACTAACACCCTGTTTTTGAACATTAAGGTAACTAGTAGTCAAAATAATCAAACTAATTTAACAACTTGATGATTCTAGTTACCCTAAAGCCTTAGGAATGTTATTTATTCATCACTTTGAGTCTAAATACTAAATTTCTTAAATTTTGATCTAACCAAGGATTCAAAAATGGTTTAAACATTTAAGAAAATATGTCAAAAATAACGTTGATCTTTTGGTGATTGTAGATGAGGCCTACATGAGTTCCTAGGATTGAAAAACCTTCACAAGGCAAGAAAATGAGGTTAAGAAGAGGACATGATCATGGGTAAGTAATAGATGCAAGATATATAGCATGAACATCATACATTTACTATCTAAAAAACCATGGATTGATGATAAGAAATTTCAATCCACCCTTCAAATGTTATGCATGAAAAGGAAAGTGTCAACATAACAACCAAGGTTGGAAGAACTACCATCACAAAGAATAACAGGAAGACTTGTCATTAACAAATTTTCAAAGACTTCTAAAATTTTGTAAACTTTGATGTCTATCCAATATTTTTATCATTTTATAATACACCCACTTAAATAAATTTTATAATGCATCATTCAAGTTTCTATAATATTAGTCAATCATGTCCAAGTCACCCCCTAAATTTTGTAATATGACTTCATTCATTTTGTACAAATTGAGAAATAATTTTTTAGTTAGTTATGGGGATATGATGAATAATAAAAGCTTCATTTTATAAGGGATTAGTTGATGTTACTTAGTCAACACTAATGTGTTAACATAGCTTCATCGATGAACCTTCATTGAATAAGGCTCTACTATGTCAACACATACACGATCATAAAAAATACTTATAAATATGATCTACCCTATGTGTTTAAGCATCTTTTTTTATCATTATGTACCTAGAATCTTGCAATTTTCTCCTACAAAAGTTAGAATATTTTTTCCACCAAGTGCCTACAACATGAATTAAATAGATTGTATGAAGTTTTATTTGAGTGCCTTTTATACCTGGATACACTTGCATGACAAAAACAAATTTGAGATTTGTTTTTTCCATTGTAGCACTTGGCCTAACACTTTAATTTGCTTTCTTACAAATTACATTAATTTTTCCCTTACTTTCCATGTAATTAGTTAAATATTTTATTATATTTCACTTAATGAATTCACATGAGTGTAAATAATTTTGATCATAAATGTACTAGCACTTGGTCATTCCTATAGTGGCTTAGTTGATATACCCAGCAATGAAACTCTCTATGTTTAGGAAGTGTATAGAAAGTTAAGAATGGATACTCTATGCTTAGGCTTGATTAGATTTATTTTCTACACTTAGGATATTTACATTAATATTTTAATATCTTAATCATTATAAAATACAATCATATGAATTGATCATACTTAACTAAATAACTTAAGCCCACACAAGTATGATTGAAGAAATAATGATCAGCATCCTAGAGCTTAGCTATCTAAGGTATCCAGTTGGGCTCATTTCTTAGAATTTAACTAGATTGCATGTAAATGTTTGTAATTCATATGGTTGGACATAAGGTTACATTATAAATCATCAAACAACAAGAACCTCAATTTTATTACAATACTATGTTTCATTTTGTATTCGATATTTTCTATCTTGCAATGCCATATATTTGCTGAGAATGATATATTGTTATTAGCTATTGAGAACAATTCTCTTAGTCATTTACTTTAATAGGCATCTTGTTGCTCAAACCTTATTTGAATCTTTGGATAATTTGGTAATTTGGATAATTTAATTAGTTCATTATTATTTTCCATAGTTGTACTTTTTTATGCATCTTATGCCTTAATATCTTTAAGGAGAAAGCTAGAACTAGTTGAGGATAGTAGCCCTCTAGGTTGATTAATTTTTTTCTTTTACTATCTATTTTATTTTTAATATTATTCATAATTTTATTATTTATGCTATTTTGTATGTTAATTTTTGATATTTTAACGGTTTTGTGCTAATGATATTGTAATCCTGTTGGACTCCATAAGTTACATCTTGATACTATTCAAAATAGTAAGGACATATTTAGTAGGGCTCCCAATCCCACATAGAGGAGAAGCTCCAACAAAGAAGGGAGGAGGAAGCTAGAGAGTAGCAAGAACATGAGATTTAGAGAGCTTGCAAGGAGTAGAGGAGGAAGAGTGATAATTTTAGACAAACTTTGATTTGAGCACTCCAAAACCTCAAGTCTTTCCTTTAGTTTTTGTGGAATGATATGATCATAAAGCTACACTAGAGAAAATTGGGACAAATTCATGCTATAGTGGATATGACAAAATTGGGACACAGACACAAAATGACAAAATGTGTGGAACTCATGGGGTTCCCAGTAGTGGTGGCTCCTCCATGGGTGCCTTTCCTTTGTCCTGTGCATCAGGCTTCTGAGATTGATACCATTGAAGAAGCACCTAATGTTTTTCCTCTTTTATATGAGGATTATGAGCCATCCATGATGATGTTCCAATGTTTGATGGAGTTAGCACTTTTCATGGACACGACAGCTGTGGGAACACTTGATTGGCCTTGACATGCCATGCCGCAAATACCCGTCGTTCCTCTTCATAGGCTCGGGTCTTGACCTCTCCTCCCTTTTCTTGGATAGATTATGCAGTAATAGGAGTGTCATGATGGATGCTGAATGATTACCTTCTACTCTACATGACGTCCTTGGCCTCAGCCTCCCCCAGGTCGTTTGGTTGCACCATCAAAAGGTCCTCCTTGTCGTCTTCTTTTAGGGGCCATCTATAATCACACAAAGATTAATTGTTAATAAGGTTATTAAAAAAAGTTCAATGATTTCATACCTTACGCATTGCCTTTAATAAATGTTGAATTATTTACTTAGTGTGATTTTAGAGTTAGAAATTTTTCAAGGAAGTTACCCTAAAATTTTAATGTCAGATCTGGTTTTGAGGAATGTTTGATAAAATGATGACAAAGAAAATAATAGATTTGGAAATGAAGTACTTGGAGGGTATAAAATGATGTAGCGGTGTCCAAAAAGTATAAATTACAAAATTCATGCAAGTGGATCCTCCCCAAAGCAGGTTCCAGCCTATAATGCCCTTGCGTAACCACACCTTAAAATGTCTGTAGGCACTAGAAGGGTTAAATGTAATCTATGTCAATGAAGAAAAACACACACATGTTAATACCACTGTGATGAGATATGAATTCAATGCTATACAAGACACAAGTCACAATTACAGGAACAATGAAATGAGACGAATTGGAGAAGGGATTGCAAAGATTGGGACATGAGTTAACTGACTCAAGGCACAATGAATTCTTGAGTGTAGGGCATGATTAATGTGTCATTAGCCTGTCACTCCAAAATCAAGACCAAGTCCATTCCTTTGATCAGTGACATCACATTGTTTCATCCAATGATGGACAAACGTAAGAGCATCATGATAGCAAGGCATACGATTACTTGGCATTTTATGGAAGGGAGGAGTGACTTGAAATTTCTTTGCAGCATATTTTTTTTATTTGGCCGCTTTGGCACACTCTCTTTTCCCTCTTGTCTCTCTCCCCTTCTTTTTTTTATTTTTTTTTGAAAAGCTTGCCTTTATTGGGGGTGCCTTTAATACTCTTACTCCCATTTTTTGTTAGATCTACAAGGATCTTAGTACAACCAAGCTGCATGATAGCACCTACAAATGTCACCAAAAAGAATCCCCAAGTTCCCTTGATGTCACACCCTCACCATTCCCTCTTAGTCCATCATTTTTCACTCTAGGCACAATGAGCACAAAATTCTTTTAAGTTTTAATGACATCAAGAATATCAT
>MNCI01008791.1:97495-124097 GCA_015680685.1 Gnetum montanum
AAACTGGAAAAAAAAAGTTGAAAAATTAAAGAAACAGAAAAACATTTATTAATTCTGTGTTGTTAGAATGGAGGGTACCCTCCATAACTAAACAGTTAAGCATGGCTAGAATTAATAAATGGAAGGTGGGGATCCTTGCATGTTGTAAATATTGGGACCTAGTCATACTTACCCCATTTGGGTTCACACACTTGATTAGAGTTAACATAGTGGGGCAAGTTATAAGATGTGGTTAATTTATAAGGAGTTGACCCACTATGGTACTTGTGACCATAAGATGATATGCAAGGATCAACATGTCTCCCCATGTGGCAATATTCATTGGGCCCCATGGTTGTTGGAGTGTTGATTGGTGGCCCACATAGAGTAACATGAGTCATTGGGTTTGAAGAGGAAGATGTGCCACAATGTTGGATTTGTGCTGAGTTGGCGGATGCAATGGTTTTTGAACTATGGTGTCCCTTTCAATGGTCATGTCTAAAGAAGGGATGCCTTCAATGTTGTGAAGGACCTCCACTGCTGTTGACAGTAGTAGCACAAGTAATGTTTGTGGGTTGGTGTTGTGGTGCAAAATCTTTTGGCATAGCTGGCAGTGATGTAGAAGGGGGTGAAGTATGAGAATATTGAGGTTGAGGAGAAGTGTAAAGCACACGAGGTGGTGATCTTGTTGGAGAGGACATGGGTGGATAGTACTTAGGAGAATGATAATGATGAGGTGAGTTAGAGGATGTTGATTTTGTTGGAGAAATAGGGTGTTGAACAAAATGAGCATTTAGTGTTGGGACATACGAAGGGTATGGTCTAGTTGGTGGTGGCCTCCCCCACGACTGAGGTTTTTGCCACTGTGGTTGAACCTGATATTTCTATACAAAATATGGATGTAATATTCCTCCCCAATGCTCATGTAAATGTGATAAGATTGGACATTAACCTTTGGGGTGATCATATAAGCAAATAGTACATTGATACGTATGATTGGTAGTTGAGTTCTTATCCTTATTCTCTTCTACCCTTTTTTTCGATTGTCGTGTGGTGTCCTATCCTATTTCTCGATTTGGCATAGCTTTTTCTCTAATAATGTTGGCATATTCTCCACATCTTTCATGTACCCAGTTCATCATCTTATTAATCTTTGCCTCAATTTCATCTAGTGATTGCAGGATTGGCAAAGATGATTCCACCTCCTTGAAGTGAGTTGATTTCTCCTCTTCATGATCATGGACCCTTGTTAAGTTGAGATTTTGGTCCTATTGAGAACTTTCAACATTCTCCCATTTGGCTATTTCTCCTTCTTATTTTGCTATCCACTTAATAATCTCTTGGAATTGATGGGTTCGTAGCTCATATAGCTGACCTTGGGTGTACATCCCTATGGTCTCCCTTGTTTCATTACGGAGCCCATCTATGATATGGTACATTAGCCTTTCCTCGAAGAACCCATGGCCTGGGCAGTTGTTTAATAGTGCATAATATCTTTCTAAGCCCATGTCCAAGGGTTCATGTTGTGCTTGTTTCCATTATTGGATTTGTCTCCTCAAGGCTGACACTCTCGCATAGGTTTGATATCTTTCATTGAAAAGGTCTACCATTATTGGCCAACGTCGAATTGATTTCAATTTTAATGACCTATATCATACTTTTGCTTGGCCAATGAGTGTCAAAGGAAAGAGCTTAATTTTTTGGCACCCATTATTAATGTTGTTCCATGTACAAGCATCGTAGAAGGCTTGTAAATGTTGTTGCGAATTTGAATCATAGCCTCCTGAAAACTTGGGAAAGTTGTTTAAATTAAGCAAGGGTAGACAACTTTCCTTACGATGCCTACGGGCTATTTGAACAGCCTCTTGTATTTCCGTTAAGCTTGTAGTGGCTAGTAGGGGTTCATCATCATCAGGTAAGTTATGCTTTCGTGCGTTGGAACAATGTTGTCTTGGTTTATGTTTATAAGAAACCCCCACCTCGGGTTGCATACTCCAATATTCATTGTCATAATATTTGTTGGTTATCCAGTGAACTGCCTCACTAGATGTTTCGTTGTCATAGTCTTGTAAGAGAGACATGATTGTAAATTTGTGTGTGATTTAATTACAATTATTATTATTATTTTTCTAAAAGATATATTGTCAAGGCTTTGTTACAGTGATCTTGTATGATGTAACTAATCTAAATAACTAGCACCATCCCCAGCAACAGCACCAATGATGAACGACAAGGTACCCCTACACTCAACCATACAAATACAAGTGTTCATGCACGATCCGGTCGAACTCCGTGGATAGGCTAGTTGTGGTATCTAGATAGTTACACGTTGATTGCAGTTCACTGTCTTCCCACCTGGACTAGTATTTGCTTTGTCACATATGGTTTAGTCTAGAGTGAGGCGTATGATGTGATCCTAAACTAGTGCTACTCCTAGAGACAATGGAACATAATCTTGATTAAACTAATGAGTAATAGGAAATGATGTCTAAGCTAACCTAAGTGCAATGAGCATCCATTCCTTAATCATCCGTACACATCTTGGACCTTGTGCATGACTACTACTTGGATTACCAAGCATAGATCCTAGGTACGCTACTGGGTTACCAAGTAGCCACACTTAAATGCTTATGATTAAGTCATACTCATTTCGCATTTAACAACAGGAATAGTAAATGATGATAAAGAAATATTAACTAAGAAAACAATAAATAACAATAACAATTAAACAATTAAAACTAAGTGAATGTTGCAATGATGAAGTAATCTCAATCTTTATTTCTGGTCATGTGCACGTCCAAGTACGTCACACTCGAATAAAGATGCCGTACAAATACAAGCATCACACTGCAAGCATGCACTAGGAAAATATTCTAACTCCTACAGAAACAAAATGCAAGAGCTTCGCTACAACTCCTAGAAAGATGCCTAGGTGTGGCGGAGGGCCACTTATTTATAGGTTAAAATAGGCCCTACGTAAACGGGGCCACGTCGATGCATGGAGGGGTGTGTCGATGGGGCCGCGTCAATGCGGCCGATTATATATGGGGCCTCATATACGTGGCCTAGTCGACGCATCGACTATATAGTGCTTCATCAGTGAGGGATGAGGTTAATATGAATTTTTTTCTTTATTATTTCTAGTTTGATGCATCATATTAAGTTTCAATGCCTAATGATATGCAACAAACCTAGGTAATGGAGTTTGGAAAGAATTAACTCCCAAACTTCCATTGCATTCTTTATACACATTACATAGTTCCCACTAGGATTATAGAAATCACATGGATTCTAGACCCATGTATATTAAGAAATGATGAAAGGCCATCATTGAGTGGTGATATGTAGAGAAATTTTGGCAACAACAACATTAGACATCATCTGATAGTATTTTGTTAGTGATTCTATCATGATTAGATGACATGGAGGAGTCCATGACCATCTAGTTTATGAGGATCGAGCATCATCAAGGCTAATGGTGAACCAAGAGTAGATCACCTCATTCATATCTGAGAGCTTTCATTCCTTCAGACATAGAGAGGTCAATCCTAATGAATTTAATAATCCTATTTTGGACTCCATTATTTCTTCAATTCTAGAGAGTGCTTCAAATGATAATGAGGTTAGACCCTCACAAGCCTCTAGTAAGAAAGATGATGTATTTTAGAAGGAGAATTTGGTAGGATCTTATCCTCATAAGAGAATTGATGACATTGGTCCCTTGAATCTAGGCTTTTCAATGTAAGATCATTTTATACTTCCATTTCTCTTCTTTTCTTTTTGATCTAATATATTAAATATATATGTAATTATTTTTTATGTTATATAGTTTTCTTTTGGCTATTTGCTTATGTTACTTTTTAACATTATTAATTTGCATACTCCCACTTATAATTATCAAGACAATAAAAAGCTAGTTGAGGACTATGTTAGGACTAGAATTAATGCCTATTAGTCACATACTTCTTGTGATGCATTTTTGACTTTTGACAGGTAATTGCAAGTAAGCTGTGAGTTGACAAACTTTGCAAGCTATAGTCTATGAAGTCAAGTAAGTTGTTAGGACCTACAACTAGCTGTGTAAGTTGCTAAAGCACTTGATATGTATTAGAAACATCTCATATTTTATAATGAAGGCATAGAAGTAGACCTATGGGACCCAGTGATATCTAGAGATCTTCATGGGTGCTTATAAAAGCCAACATATCAATGTAGAGGAGTATTGAAATGTCAAGATTACAAGAAGCTCAATAGTAAGAAATTCATTAGATTATGATCGAGCTACCAGGTGTAATCTTCCACAGTTTTCCATCTATGTCATCATTACAATCTGTAGTCAATACTAACTTGGAACACTATTTGCAAACTACCATAAGGAATTATTAGAACAAAATCATGAAATTTACTTATACAAGCTAATGCCAGTCATAGCCAGCTCACAACTTGAATTTGACTATATAATTTTGAACGTTGTCACCATTTCTTCTAATTATGAGCCACTATTATTTACAATCACTCATAGTTATCAGTCTATGAATGATACAACATAAGATAGTATACCAAGAAACTATGATTCATAGAAGCTTACAACATCAAATTGTGAGTGATTATGAGTTACAGTAACTCACAAGTAGTCAAAAACATAAGTAGTTTGATTCAATTTTGATGGATTTGGGACAAAGAAAAAAAGGAAAAATAAATAACAAGAAGAGGAGGAAAATATGAGGGAGAGAAATTGAGGAAAAAAAGTAAAGAAAGAAATTTTAGAGAGAATTAGATATTGAACTTTGTGAATTTCATTATTGTACTATGAGAATTAATAGCAATAAAGAGTTATTTTTTTCTTAACTCTCAATTTAATGTTAATGATTTAATTTTATTCTTCTTATTGTAAGCTACACTTTATACTATTCTTTGACCTTGGGTTTATTATGTGATGGTACTACCTTGCCACACATTATGAAATTAGCTAATGATCACAATGGCCTCAATACAACTTATACAAATTATCATCTTAGCAAAAGCATATAACTTAGTATCTCTAGGTAATTACCTTCTTTGTTCTATAATTAGAGCATTGATATTTGGAGGAATAAGATGTTCATTTTCTACATATAACTAGACCTCATTAATTTTCATAAAAAAAAAACTTGATTAAATAAGAACAATAAAAAATTTTAAGAGCAATAAAGATGATATAACACTTAGGAATATCTTTGGATATCATTTCTTTACCTTCTTCTCATCACGTTCTCAACTTCAATACCACTTGGCAAAGATTAACAATGGAATAAGATGCCTCTAAGCTTGTTGTGGTAAAAATTTTAACTTCTTTGGAGTTGATTTGAGCCACCACGAGTTGCATGAAGGTTTTGGTTTATATTACCATGAGTCATGGTCTCTAACCATGGATCATGATGGTTGACCATAGGTCATGGTCAAGTCCTACTAGTATACGACAATCTCACCATAAGTTATGGTTTGACAGAAATAAAGAGGAAATGCACTTTGTGAACTTTATGCACTTCCCTTACATGTAATTGTTCATATAAAAAATATGTAAATATTTAAAAGAATCTGCCATTTGCACATTGCTACCTTTAAAATGGGAGTTATAATAGTTATTTTGTGTATCACAGATCATCAATTTTGTTTTATCTATATTCACTTGAAGACTAAATGAATGATAATATTTTTAAAAAAATTTCAACATACTTTGCATACCTTCTACAGTAGTAAAACTCAAGGCAACATCATCTGCACATAAAAAAAGATTCACTGCTTAAGATCTAATTTTGATAGCATAACTATCTTACCCATTACATAACCATTCCTACATTTTATTAATAAAGATACCAAAGATAGTTGGAGAAAGTGGACAATGTTCTTAACTCCAATTTTGCTTTGGAATTGAAATTTTTTCTTTGAATTGCTATCTATAATTTCCATAATCGCTTCCTCATAAAATCTTTGAGTTACTACAAATAAATCTGAAGGAAGGTCAATTTTATGCAAGTGCAATTATAGTTTTGTATGGATCACTAAATTATATGCTTTTGCAAAATTAATAAAATAAATGAAAACTTCTTGATTAGGTATTTTTGCAAACTCCATGTAGTGTCTAAAACTAAATGAGCAATAATAGAGTGATTTTCTCTAAGACCTACTTGACATCTTTCCCTAACTTGATTACCTTTAGTCTAAGAACTAATTCTTTTATCTAGTAAAGTGCCCAACAACTTAGCAAGAATATTACTCACAACGATCATCCAATAATTGTTAAAATTATTTTTATCCCCATTTTTATATAACAATATAGCTTTACTAGTTTTCTAATGTTGATTTAATCCTTACTTCATTGCTAAATTTAATTTGTGCCAAATTTCTCTATGAATAGTAGATCTTTCCCACTTTAATAATTTTACATATAAACCATATGAATTTACAACTTTGCCAAATGATAAATTTTTAATATGTTCTATTACCTCCTTAAGAATAAATTGGAGAGGTCCTTGGTAAGTAATAGAAGTAGAATTATCATCTTGTCTTGTAAATAACTTGAAAAGAAAAATTAAAGGATGAAGAGGCTTTATGATGAAAACACTGCCAAAATTGTCTAGGTTCCTTGTTAATTGTGTAAGCAAAATATTCCTTTTGTTTCCTCATAAATTTCCTTCTTTTAGTTCTAATTAAGCATTTATGTCTTCCATGGCACTCCCTTGTACTTCAAATTTATCCCATAAGTAGACCCCAAGTTGTGTAACTATTAAAAAATTATACTAGTTATGATAAGATCATGGCCACCCAGAAATACCTTTGTGTTTACCATAAGTTGTAGGTGTTGACCTTTTGTATGTCAAAACATTAAGAAAAATGGAGAATAAAAGATGTTTGTTGTGGATGTTGTATTTACAAGACAAGAACAAGAACTCCACATCATGGATAAGGACTGCATGAAGTATGGCTATCAAAGTAAAAGACTTCATAGGAAAAATGAGAGCATGGACAAATATAAAGACTACAAGCTAAATGAAGATGCTCTAGAGATTGAGAGGAAGCTAAATCAATAAGAGAAAATCTCAAGAACCAAAGCCCAAAAGTTGAAAAGACGTCTCTAAGGAACAAAATATGTCTTAGCCAAGAGAAAGTCAATAACATGAAGACATCTTCCAAAAACAAGAGATGTATCCTCTTGAAATAAGATGTCTTCCTAGAGATGTCTCTTTGGAGATGTCCCATTCAAGAAGGACAAATCTCCCTACAACTAAGGCTAAATTTAGAGAGATGTTCCAATCTCGAAGGAGATGTCTGCATTAGTCATTTGATAGACATTGCATGAATTCTGAGGTGTTTTTGGAAACTCTGATGCTATAATAAGAGTTCAAATTCTTGAGTATTATCAACATCAAAGCTATCATTGTCTATCTTATATTGTTATACTTATGTACTTGAAGTATCACATCATTTGTTATAATTTTTGTGGAACTGTGCTTCATTATACAAGGAATTTGCAAATTGAGTTACACTCTCTCCTTGTGATTCCTTTTTTTTTTCTTGCTACCTTGAGGGGTTGATGTGCTTCTTGTGAGAAAGCATCTTTTTAGAGCTTGTTGGGATCCTATGTGATTGAGTTGTTTTACTACATCAAAACACTCTGGAGAAAAGCTCTATTTTTTACCAATTGTGGGATCCTTTAAACCACTCTTGAGCTTGTTGGGACCTTGCAGGGTTAAGAGTTGTCGCAATGACGAAACTCTCCTTAGCAGAGCTTAAACTTTGTTAAGGTTGTGATGTCCTCTAAACCACATGTTGGAAGAAGCAAAGTTTAGAGGTATGCAAGGAATCTACTCTCCAAGTGTGGACTACCCAAGTTGGGGAAACACATAATTCTTGTGTTTTATGTAATAAGAATTGCTTGTGATTTGGGAAACTTATTCATCCTCCTCATTCTAAGTTCTTGATCCTCAAGTGGTATCAAAACCTGGTACTCTTGCACTTAACATCAACATTCAAGAATGAACTATGGAAGGAACATTGTACATAAAGCCATCTATGTTCAATGGTTTTGAATTTACCTACTAGAAGGCAAGGATGCAAGGCTTCTTCGATTCAATGAAGTTTGAGATTTGGAAGACCATTCTCGAAAGATACACACCACCAGTCAATAATGCAACAAAGGCCCTCAAACCATGGAGCAAGTGGACATCATAAGAAAGAGATAAGTTTATGTATGATTCCAAAAAAAACATTGTTTATATTTTGCATCAAATAAATCTTAATTTAATAGGATAGATGGTTATAGAACTCCTAAGAAAATTTAGTAAACTCTAGAAGCTACTTATGAAGGTACATCCATAGTCAAATAATCCAAACCTTTGGTCTTACAAAGTGAGAATGACAAACTCAAAATGAGAGAATATGAAAAGATAAAAGACTATTTTTCTAGGGCTAATGATCTTGCTGTAGTAATTAGGGGTATAGGTAAGGACCTTCCTAAAAGTGATGTGATAATAAAAATGTTTCGAACACTCCAACTAAAATTTAGACATAAGGTTATAGCCATGGAGAAGATTAGACATTTTTTAGTTCTAAAATTCAAGGAGCTTCAGAGTGCTCTTATTTCTTATGAAATAAACCTCATAAGTGAAGGGGCAATAAAAGAAAAGTCTATTTCCCTAAAATCAGCCTCTAAGGAAAAGGAACTTGCTGAGCAAGATGTGAGTAGTAAAGAGGAGATAGCTCTTCTTTCAAGAAGATTCCAATGACTACTTGCAAGAAAAGGAAAGAGCTTTAATCAACAAGGACCCAATCAATCCAACTCTAAAGGTACGAACAAAGATAAGAATATTTCAAATTCTAATTTTGATACTTTTTCAATAGAATGTTGGATTTGTGGAGGAGGAGGCCATGTGGCCTCTGAATTTCTTAACAATGGTAGGTTTCAATGAAAAGAGAGGACTAATATGGAAATGAAAAATACCAACTTCTACACTAGCTGATATTATGGTGAGAAAAGTGAAGAAGTAGATGATCCCACAAAAGACTCTCAGCTCATATGCATGGCACTCACAAATGAAAATTCACTACAAGTTATTGATGAACCAAGAGGTAAGTATGATGAAATGCATTGTGAATTACAAGAATAAATTATCATTCTACATTATCTACTTAAGAAGGTAAAGAAATACATGAGTAGAAAATTTTATGCAATTCACACCAAATTAAAATGAGAAATATCAGACATAAAGGCTAAGATTCAACAACTAACCCCTTTTGATGAAGAATGCAAAGGCTTTCAAAAAGGAGAGGTTCATGAAAAATAGCCTAGGAATGAAGATTTTAAACAAGTCTCATAGGAGGATACAAGCTCTAGCTCAAGCATAACTAGGTTTGATAACCCCATTCATGAGGAGAACACTTTATTCATTTGTAAAAACTATGAAAGTAAACAAAATTTTGATTATCCACATGTTGATCAAAATAGCATTGATGCTTGGTCTTGCTAGAAAGTTCCTAGTAAGGATATTTTGCAAGAAGCAACAACTAGAAATGAAGATGAGTGGGAAATTGGAAATTTCCTCAAAAAGATGGATGATATAGAAGGCGATCAAAAATTCTTTCATCATAAAGAACATGAACAAGATTTGCCATCATGCAAAAGAATAGATGAAAGTAATTTAAAAGGTAAGGAAGCATTTTATGATAGAGGACCTCATCTCAAACTTCATTAGTCTTTTGCATCTGAGTTGCAAGTAAGGTAAGTTATGATAAGTTTCTATTTCCTTACTTACTAGATATTGTGTTAGTTTTTATATGCTTTATTTTTTATAAGGGCATAGATCTTTATTTGTAAGAAACAAAATTATATGGATATATATTGTGTTATCTCTTGAACCATGAAATTGCTTACATATTCTTAAAAAAAAAAGACTTATCCTTAAAAGAAAAATCTACATTTGATTATCTAGAATGGATGTTTATCATAAGATGCCACTGATTTGGACCATGCTTTGTAGAAAGATTGTAAGGAAAAGGACATTTGAATGATCAAGAAAGACTAATTTTTTTATATGTGCTTACATTTTTATTATTATTAAGACTTTGGAAAAGTAGCTTCAAGTTTTACAAATGTTAAGATAAGCACATATGTAGGGGGAGCTTGAACCTCATGGATTATTATAAAGCATCCATTCTTGGAAGTCTATGAAGATTTTTCTCCAAGACATAAATCTTAAAAAGCTAAATAAAAATTTTTTTCATTTGATACTAATTTCTTCTACCTAATAATGATCATCAATTTCTTTACAAAAAATTTTCAAGGATATGTCTATTTTTTGAAATAATTAGTATGATATGTATTGCTTTGATCTCTCTTATGAGAAATTGATTGATTTTTGAAAGTTGGATATGTATGTATTTGCTCTCTTGGAATTAAATTGCTAAGTATTAGTTGTTGCCTCATAAGAAGTAGAATATGGGATAATTTTAGAATCATGTGCTATTGGTTTATTTTGGCTTATGATTTTACATAGTCAAACCTTAGACATTATCCTTTGGTTTTAATTTCTATTGTAGATAAATTAGAAGGCTTGGCTTAGTTATATTTGAATTGATTATGGGTCATTAACTTGAGGGTAGCTCCTAAATGAAATTTGGTTTCACAACCCTCTAAAAAAATGTTACAAAATGCGCTTGAAAATGTTTATATCTCTATGATAGCATCATGAATATATCTTCTTAGAAGTTCTTGCATTTTCATTTTGAAAGTCTAAAAATGAATGGATATTATATTGTAAATTATTTTTCAAAATGTGGAGAAACTATAACTTACATATCTCTTGATCTAATTTGATCTAAATATCTCTTATGTGTTAGATATGTCTAAACTTGTATGGTACTTATTACATATTGATGAAAATTGTGCACTCTCTTGGTCTATCCAGTTGCTCTACTCCACTTCTTTTGATGATGTCCAAAAAATAGGAGATATTTGATATTAGTGTAGTATTATTGGAATATTTCATTGTCAAATAAAATTCTATCATTTGTGAATATATGATTATGTTATCATTTGTAAATATATGAGCATGATGTGATGTAAAATGACTTAAATGATTATGAGTTAGTACACTTTGGAATATGATGGCTATATTCATATGAATAACTATGATTTAGTGTATGTTGGAATCTAATGAGTACATTTAAACTGATGACATGAATGATATTGAAAATATATGACATAATGATTTTTGGGATACTACTAACCCATTTTCTTAAGTTTTGGACATCACCAACAAGGGGGAGATTGTTGACCTTTTTAGTATGTTAAAACCTAAGGATACTAAAGAAAAAAGAATGTTTATTTTGAATGTTGTATTTATAGGATAAGAATAAGAACTCCACATCATGGACAAGGACTCAAGGAAGCATGGCTATCAAAGTAAAATACTTGATAGGAAAAATGAGAGCATGGATAAGTACAAAGACTATAAGCTAAATGAAGATTCTCTAGGGATTAAGAAGAAGCTAAATCAACAAGAGAAAACCTCAAGAACCAAAGATTAAAAGTTGAAAAGATGTCTCCAAGGAATAAAAGACATCTTGGCCAAGAGGAAGTTAATAACATGAAGACATCTCCCAAAAATAAGAGACATATTCTCTTGAAAGAAGACATCTTCCCATAGACATCTCCTCAGAGATGTCTCATTCAAGAAGGAGACATCTCCCCAAAACTAAGGTTGAATTCAAAGAAACATCTTAATCTCAAAGGAAACATCTACATTAGCTGTTGGATAGCCATTACATAGATTTCGAGGTGTTTTAAAAAACTCTAATGCTATAGGAAGACTTAATATTCTTGAGTATTATGCAAGCATTATCAACATTAAAGCTGTCATTGTCTATGTTATGTTGTTGTACTTATGTACTTGAATTGTGACATCATTTGTTAGATTTTTTGTGGAACTATGATTCATTGTACAAGTAATTTGTAAATTGAGTTCACTCTCTTCTTCTAGTTATTTTTCTTTTATTACTACCCTAAGGGATTGATGTTCTTCTTGTGGGAAGGCATCCTTTTAAAGCTTGCTGAGATCCTATAGGATTAAGTTGTTTTGCTATGTTAAAACACTTTGAAGTAAAGCTTTATTTTGTATAGGTTGTTGGGACCTTGTAGGATTGAGAGATGTCATAGTGACAAAACTCTTTTTAGTGGAGCTAAAACTTTGTAAAGGTTATGGTGTCCTCTAAACCACATTTTGGAAGAAACAAAGTTTGGAGGTGTGTAAGGAATTTACCATCCAAGTGTGGACTATCCAAGTTGGGAAACCACATAATTTTTATGTTTTGTGTAATAGGTGCCACTTTCAATTTAGGGAACTTATTCATCCTTGCGCTGCACCCCACACACCCACCCACACACCCCCTTCCCTTTAAGTTCTCAATCCTTATTAGGGAACTCATGGTAAAGTTGTGGTTCCATAGGACATAGAGAAATAATGCTACAACAAAATTTTAAACATAATGTAAGCAAGTTTGAGGCTCAAAGCTTAGAGAAAAGAACTAGGAAATATTTTTAAAACCTCTAAACATGATGAAACAAGTTTAAATGTGAAAATAAACATCATTTGAACCTTAAATTAAGCATATGTATGCAAAGTACATAAAACTATCATAAAAATGCATAACCACTTAAATTCACACTACAATGGCTTCAAATGCTTTTAGAAATATGATACAAACATGAAAAAAGAATATCATAAGATAAAGAAGCTTGGATCAAGCACATGTAAAGATATTTATGTACTTTTACATCAAATAACATGGAAGGGGATAAAACCCAAAAACATTATCATAAAAATAAAGAGAAATCTGCTTGAATTTTATAAATTGGAAGTGAACTACTTGAATTAAAGCATAAAACCACTACTAAATTCTTCAACTCTATACTAAAAGAATGAGGAAACATACATTTAACTTCAAAAACTTAAGAGAACTTGAAATTTAAACATGCATGTAAGAAGCATATGAGAATTTCTAAAATTCTAAGAAACTATGAAATATAAACTGGAAAAGACTTGGGAGAAGAACCCATGACACTGAATTCACTTCTTAAATTGAGAGGTCCATGCTATAATAATGTAAGAAAAGAGAGAGGAAAAAGCTAAGATAATTTCTCCAAGAATACAAATGTTACATAAGAACACTCAAGAATTGAAGAGTTTCTATATACTTCAACTTAAAATGCCAAAGCAAGGCTACTTAAAATGGGAGGGGTCATCCTTGTTGATACTTTTTTATGAAGGATTTTACCTCTTAGAGCATTGGCCACACATGAAGGGTCTTGGCTCTTCTTGATCTTTTTAGTAATTTTCATAATCCATAACCTTCTAATGTGTTTTTCTTCAAAAGCCATAGTTATAGCTAATATATTAAATTAAATATGCCAAAATGGAAAGAAAGACTACTGGTACTTCCTCCTCTACTCAATATCAAAGGAATGTGGATGAAGAAGTTTAGGAGGCACACATTTACATAATGCTAAGCGAACATGAATCACATGTTGTCTAATGTTTCTAACATTGATATGTTATTAATTTTATTAAGTAATGTTATGTTTACCAAAATTTTAAAGAAGAAAAAGGTATTGATGTATATTACATATCACTGCCAATTCCAATGGCCATTGGGAAAGTTTCTTTAAAGACTTTGTTTATGAAATTTCAAGAAAAAAATTTGGTCATGATTTCATACTTTTTATGGTAGATAAATTTGCTACAATGGCTTATTTTATTGCATGAAAGAGGAGTGGTGATGCTTGTCATGTTATTCATTTTTTTAAAGCATGTGGTTAGATTACATGGTATTTATTTGAATATTATTAATGATAGAAATTTGAGATTTATTAGTCATTATTTGAGCTAACTTCAAAAAAGCTTGGAAACAAAATTATCATTTTCCATAACCTATCACTCTTAAATTGATGAGAAATTTAAGCTTTTGAATAGATATTTTGTAACGTCCCATCCTTTGTTAAGGGTGGAAACAATTGTAAACAATGTAATTAACCTTCAAATGAAGGGGCACCTTGTTATGTGGGGTTACAATTATTCATGTATCCCTTGGGAAAGGGTTTGACCTATGTCATTTCATGCTAGGGTTAGAGGTTGTGCTAGGCATGGAGTTGTGGAACCTAGAAAGGCAAGTAACAAGAGCAGGGTGAAGTAGGACAAAAAGGAACTGATCACCCATCTGGCAAGACAGCCTAACCATGGTGGTAGTGTCAGATTACCTCTAAGGCTTAAGTCACATAGGAAGACAACTCAAAGGACATTACAGTAATCTTTTCTATCAATAAATCTTCCATTTTTCTTTGTTCATTCTTTAGTATTAATTATTTATTTACAAGTTAATTCATTTATTAAATATTTCTAATGTTTTTAGTATATTATCTAAGGAAATGGTGAATGTAATTAATTAAGCATTCATATTTTTATGACATCCAGGAATGGGATGTCACATTTGGTATTAGAGAAAATCATGATTTAGGAGCCAAAGTGGAAAAAAATTGTATTTTATTATTATTGAAGAACATAAGTACATTTAAGTAAAATAATAAAATAGAGGAAAATCTTATTTTATTTTATTTTGGTTTTCAAGGAGAAGTGAGGGGAAGTACATTTACATAGGATATAGAAAAGGAAGAATAGGGAAAAGAAGTAGAATGAGAAAAATGTAAGAAAGACAACTATGATGATTTGTTACAATCGAAAGACTCAAGAAGATCTATGACTATCTTCAATTAGGATTCTCTTTTTTCACTGGTAGCATCTACCTTACTAAGCACTACTTTGCATCCAGCTAGTCCATCACATAATTATTTGATATATTTGGTTGCACATCTTGCTGCAACTGCTGATTCCTCCTTTCTTTTAAGTTGGGTTTGCAACATATTCATCTATATTAATCGATCATCCATGTCTTTTTACCATTCCTTCTTCTTTCTCTATAGGAAACAAGATTTAAATTATGAGTTATGAGCAAATCAACAAAAAAATACAAAAAAAAGTATTACCTAAAATTGATCATTATCAATTTGAAGAAATTGTTCACAAGCCGCTAGATGACAAGCATAGCATGTTACACTTTCTAATTCTCCTATGAGTTGCTATAGATCTTTTATAGCATTTGGAGCATCCTCTGGAGTTGGATGCAAAGGTGATGGAACTTCAACCTGTATTAAATCATAATTTGCCTTGAAGTCACATGACTGAGATTCTCATAGATGGTAGACACCCTCACGAACAACATAGGGTTTATTATCTAAGATTCGTTAGCTAATGTACTGAAGAAGCACAAGTTTTCCTTCAATAACCGCCACTATCTTCCCCATCGAATAAGAAGATCCTAAGATTGAGAAAGAAGAAGTCACTGGAACAGACTCAAAAAATAATGTTGGTGCTACCTGTGGAAGAGAACCTCTTTCAAGTGTCACAGAAAAAGAAGGCATGATTGGTGATCTAGGTGGTGGAATAGGAGTTTGTGTAGAAGTAGCACTTGCATCAACTCTATCTATCTCCTAGACAAAGTACTATCTCTCCATAGACCTTTGCAACAAAAAAAATTAACATTATACAAAGAAAAGAGAAAAGTATTTAAACCTTTAAATAATTAAAACTTACCTCTCACCTCTTTTCCTTATCTTGTCTTGAACTCTGTTGAGTTTTTTGGGATTGTTGTGGAGCCTGGTGTTAAGTATGTTGTCTTATAGCCACAGGACTACCAGAACTTTTCCCAGTACATTGCCTCTACAAGAAAAAAAAGAGAAAAATTTATTAGAAAAACAAATATATAGATAAGACATTAAACTAAGCAAGTTATATTTATATATATACCTTGGGAATAGGAAGCGTGATCTGTCCTTATGATTACACTAGACGAAAGGATGAAGTACCTTGATTTTCTTCAACCTGTGTAGCCCCAGCACTTTGTGTTGGTTCATTCTGCAGCCCAGATTACACTGTCAAATACATAAAATAAAAACATAATCAACAAAAAAGAAAATAATAAAAACATGAAAATACCTCATTAATTTCCTCTTAACTTTAAGCTTGCTATAAAGCTAGTTGACCTTTTTTGGCACCCATAATCTTACTCCTTATAACCTTCTCATCTTCAAGAAATTCAGGGCATAACCGAGGATTATAATGAGTAAAACATCTTTTTGGATAATCATAACTTAGGATCATACACATGATCAAGGGTATACAACATAGAGTATAGGATTTCGAAGGATCTTGTTGAGCAACAGTAATTTCGGTCATAGCATTATACTAGGTAGAGAAACAAGATAATGACTAGTTATAAATTCTACTAGTTATGACATCATGAAGTATGAAAATAGAATAAGAACTAACATTGGATTGTTTTATATACCATAAAACCTTGCTACTAATAAATAGACATAAACCAAAGTGAGCCTCATTAATGAAATCTTCATAAACAAATTGGCTTTTGCTAATGGCATAATCAGCAACATAGGTAGATAATTCCTTCTTACAAAAATATTTAAATTTTTGGGAATAAATTGAAGGAATTAAAGGATCCTCTCTTTGTTGAAAACCTAAGACTACTTTAATATCAATAGGAAGGATTGTTATTGCCCCAAAATCTAATTGAAAAGCATAACATTTCTTATTATTATACTATTCACACCACTCCATACGAACATGCTTACAATGAGAGAGTTTAAAAATTGGAAAAATAAGTAAATCAACTAACTAAGAAGTGGTAATGTACTTGAAACCCTCCTTCCCAAGTAAGTTATGAACATGATCAGAGGCAGTGAGTACATTATTCTATTGAAAGATAATATTGGACAATTGAGAACTACCTAAAGGAGTTTGAGGTGAAGCTTGACGTTTTGGAACCATGATGAAGATGGTTAAAAGTTCTTTAATGATAATCTTCAAACTTCTCTATTGTCAATCTTTTGATGATATTGAGTTGTGATGATAAAATCATCCTTCTTCTCATATTTATAATACAATTGTAGAAATCTTAGTAAAAGCAAAGAGAAAGTATAACTTAAGATAACCAAAGATTCAATAAAAGCTAACATATACATTTCTTAAAGAAAAAGCTAATGTTTACTTTTTGTTTTAAAAGCTAACATGAACTTTTTTGGATTTTATGATTTCTAAGTTCACTAAAGTGGAGTTATCTATAGTTTAACTAGAAGTACTCTTCAAGACGATTCCAATAGTACCAATTTCATCAAAATCTGACTTACAGTTTGTCATTAAGCATGCACATCCTAAAGTAGAACTAGGATGGGTGACCTCTTAGGAAGTCTTGGAAAATGTGAAAGTTTGTAAACTTAAAACAACTATAGCTTTTGCATTCAGAGTCCATTTTCAAGTAAATAAAAATCTATTTCAACATATTTGAACCTTTCAAACTCAATGAAATGGTTAGATTTAGCTTTTGAATTATAGAAAATTAGTATTTAATTCATTATTGTAGGTTCCAAAAATAATTAGGATTCAATACTTAGTGAGAAATTCATGATAGTTTCAACTTCTTTTGCAACTGGCTAAATGATTTAGAAACCCATAAAAAGGGCCATAGAGGCTAAGGATTCTCAACATACCTAATTTCTTCAACTTACTAATGTCTAGAACCTAAAGAATAAATTGGAGAGAAATGGAAGTCTGAGTCAATGATTGGATGAATGCCCTTAAAGATCAAATTAATGAGATTAGGGGTGTTTAAGAAAAACTTCATCACTCAAACCAAGGGTTTGAGACAGGTATGCAAAATATTTCTAAAGAAATTAGGAAATTGTCCTAGAGTTTAGAAGATAAATGGTCAGATTTGCAAGAAAAGATGGATTCCTTTGTAGACTCCATCAAACAATTAACCAACCATCTCATTCATCCTTTAAACCCTATCCATAGTCTACCTAGGAAACAACATCAAGACCAAGATCAACTCCCCCCTAAGGATCCACACCAAACACAACCTCTACCTACTGGTGGATAGGATACAAAAATTCCTATTATAGGCCGTAGAATTGAAACTGAAGATGAGGGATATGGAAACTGGCTTAATCCACCTAAAGAATCAATGACACAAGTTCATGCTAAGAAAGTAAAATTAGATCATCATGATGGAGCCCCTAGATCTAGTGCTAGGACAAATGATTGGCTTGATACAATGAAAAATTACTTCGATATGTTGAATTTGTCAAGTCATGAAAATTTAGAACTTATCTCCTTATATTTAAGAGGACTTGTGGCAACATGGTGGAATGGAGTGAGATCTCAAGGTTTTATTACAAATTGGCTTAATTTTTGTCAAGATTTTGAATAGAAATTTATTCTCAATTATTTTCTCAAAGAGCATAAAATGAGATTTGATTCCTTAAGGTTGGGAAGGTGATCCGTAGATAATTACTACAAGGAATTCTATGATCTTTCTTGATATGTAAGGCATCAAGATGAGGGAGAATTAGCTTCAAAATTCATTGGAGGACTACATGCTCAATTACGTCCCCAAACACAAGCCCATAATCCTCAAATTGTTGATGAAGCATATAGAATTGCTAAGCATTATGAGGAATTGAATCAAATACGAGTCACCATTTGACAAACAACACTTCGACAAACTACTTTTCCACTAGCAATGGTAGAAGAGACACCAACCAAAAAAGCTCAATTAGCATCTGGATGTTTTATTTGTGGTGAAGATCATTTCAAATGAGACTGCCCAAAATTTTGAGCAAAAATACAAAGGACCAACCAAATCAGAAATCAAAAACCCAACCCAAACATGAACAAAGGAAAAATTCCAACCACTAACATAGTAGTAAAGAAGATATCTACATTGACTAAATCAAGTTTACATAAATTTCAATTTTCTTTACTAATTTCTGAAGGTTTAATTAAAGGCAAAAAAATTAAATTTTTGATTTATAGTGGTCCTAGTAATAACTTTATTTCTCCAAAGTTAATTAATTTACTAAAATTAAGTTTACCTTCCAAGAAAATTATTAAGCTAGAATTGGTAGATGGAACAACTATGAGCAAACATACCAGATATGGAGAAATTAACTTTACTTTGTAAAACATGCCTTTCATTGATGAATTTTTTGAATTTGAACTAGGTGATGTTGATGAAATTTTAGGAATGTATTTCCTACAACATTTTGATGTTACTAGCCACTTTGAAACTCATATTTTAAAAGTCCCAACCACTAACAGAGTTACGGTTCTAAGGGGGGTAGGAATAGCAAAGAAAATTCATACGATAACTATTAAGCAAGCTAAAAGATTAGTTAAAAAGGGTGCTACAATGTTGGTTGTTAAAGTAACCCAACCTCAAAGATCTTCAGGTACTGAGATCTTGGAAGAACTTAAGGAATATAAAGATTCAATATTTGGTGAAACTAGAGAACTACCTCTAAAAAGAACTGTGGAGCATGCCATTGATATTTTTCCTAGTACACAACCTATATCAAAAGCTCCTTATAGATTTTCTACTTCTAAATTTAGAGAATTAAAAGTAAAATTACATTAATTATTGGAAGAAGGAAAAATTAGACCTAGCATATCACCTTGGGGTGCACCAATCTTATTCATTAAGAAGAAAGATGGTACAATAAGATTATGCATTGATTATAGAGCATTGAATAAAGTGATGATTAAAAATACTTATCCCTTTCCTAGGATCAATGATTTGTTTGATCAGTTTATAGGTGTGTGTTATTTCTCAAAAATTAATTTAAAATCAAGTTATCACCAAATAAGGATTAAAGAGAAAGATATTGAGAAAACTGCTTTTAGAACCAAGTATGGATTATACGAATTTTTTATGATGCCATTTGAATTAACTAATGCACCTACAACATTCATGGCATTAGTATATCATAATTTTCATGAATATCTTGATTATTTTGTTATAGTATTTATGGATGATATACTTGTTTATTCTAAGTCAAGAGAAGAACATATCAAACATTTGAAAATTACAATGAAAATTCTTAAAGATCATTAGCTAAAAGCTAAATTGAGTAAGTGTGAACTCTTTAAGGAAGAATTTTCATACTTAGGACATATAGTTCCCAAGAAAGGATTCCAAGTAGATCCAACAAAACTTAGAGTGATCCAAGATTGGCCTGAATTAAAAGATGTTACAGTAGTTTGTGGCTTCTAGGTCTACCTAGTTTTTATCAATGTTTCATTAAAGATTGTTCTACATTGGTAGTCCCATTAACTAACCTTTTATAGGAGAAACATGTGTTCAAATTTGATGAAAAATGTAGGGCATCTTTTCTCAAATTAAAGTTGCTACTTACAACAACACCTCTTTTGATGATTCTGGATGAAAAATTACCATTTGAAGTATCCATGAATGCCTATGAAATATGAATCGATGTAGTTCTTTCACAAGAAGATAAAGTGGTATGTTATGAATCTCATAAATTATGAGGAGCCAAGGTAAACTACTCAACCCATGATTTAGAATTACTAGTAATTGTTCATGCTCTAAAATTTTGGAGACATTATCTTTGTGGAAAAAGGTTTGTACTAAAAATAGATCATAAAAGGTTAGAATATTTGCAAAGACAACCTATTTTGAATACTTGTCAAAGGTGATGGATAGAATTATTCGTTGAATATGATTTTGAAATCAAATATATTCCCAGTAAGAAAAATGTGGTAGTAGATGCCCTTAGTCAAATGTGGAACTTAATGATAGATGTTGTAACGACTCCCATGGAAGAAAAAATCAAGGAACAAATAAAAGAAGACCCTTATTTTCAAAATATTTTAACCAATATTTCCTATGAGTCTCAATATCAACTTACGTTAATGATTTATTGATGAAAAGACAAAGAGTATGCATACCAAAAGAAAATTGGAGACTAAGGTTGTTGTGTGAATCACATGAAGTACCATACGCAAGACACCCAGGTTATATAAAGACCTATATGATAATTTGAAAATCTTATTTTGGGCTTGGAATGAAGAATGATGTGTCCTCATACATTAAAAATTGTCCAACATGCCAAAGAATAAAAATTGAACAAAGGAAACCTAGTGGATTATTATAACCTCTAGAAGTCCCAACCTGGAAATGGGAAGACATCACTATGGATTTCATTGTGGGATTGCCAATAACTAAAAAGGGAAATGACTCAATTTTTGTAGTGATTGATTGCCTATCAAAGATGGCACATTTTATAGCTTCAAAATCTACAAACATAGTAGAAGAAGTAGCCCAAAAATTCATACATGAAGTATTTTAATTGCATGGTTGTCCAAAATCTATCACTTTAGATAGAGATCCCAAGTTCATATTTGAATTCTAGAAAAATTTCTTCAAAGAGCTTGGAACCTAATTGAAATTTAGCACAACTTATCACCTTGATACTAATGGACAAACCAAACATGTGAGTAGAATATTAGAAGATATCCTATGAAGCTATGTTGGGAGTAAACGAAAAACGTGGGAGAATTATTTACACCTGGTAGGATTTTCCTATAATAACAATTATCAAGGTTCTATACATCGAACACTATTTGAAGTAGTATATGGACATAATTGCCATATGTCATTAACCTAGGCAGATCCAACCTTAAGAATAGAATGGAAGGAAGAAGACTTGAAAATGATGGAAAACATTGTCACAAGAGTAAAAACAAATTTACAAGCTACCCAAGATAAATATAAAGGATATGCAAATCAACATCGACTTAAAAAAGAATTCCAAGTAGGTGATCGAGTATTACTGAGAGTGAAACCTACCAAAAGTTCTCTTAAATTGGGAAAATATACTAAATTGACACCTAGATTTTGGGGACCTTTTGAAATTTTTGAAAGAATTGGTGAAGTAGCATATCAATTGAATCTTCCAGCAACCTTAAAAATTTATCCAATTTTTCATGTGAGTTTGCTAAATAAATTTCATGAAAATGATGTACCATATGTGTTAGATTGGAATAATTTGTCATTACAATCCAATGCCAACTTTGAAGTTAAACCCATTTCCATTAAGGACCAACAAACTAAGAAATTATGAAATAAAACTATCAGCGAAGTACTTGTTCAATGGTCAAATTGAAATCAATGAGGAGTTTATTTTAAATACTTACCCTCAACTTTTTGGGCATCATGATATTGAATGATAAATTATATTTATTATGGATGTAATAAATTATGTCTTATAATTTTTGATATTTTATTTGTATATATGATAATGAGGAAAATAATGGAACTAAAGCTAAGGAGCATAATGATGAAGCAGCATCTAAGTAGCTAGATATAGAGGAAGTGCTCAAGGATAAGCTAGATGCCTAAGGGGGGTAGATTGTAACGTCTCATCCTTTGTTAAGGGTGGAAACAATTGCAAACAATGTAATTAACCTTAAAATGAAGGGGCACCTTGTTATGAGGGGTTACGATTATTCATGTATCCCTTGGGAAAGGGTTTGACCTATGCCATTTAAGGCCAAGGTTAGAGGTCATGCCAGGCATGGAGGTGTAGAGCTGGGAAAGGCAAGTAATAGGAGCTAGGTGAAGTGGCACAAAAAGGGACTGATCGCCCCTTTAACAAGATAGCCTAATAGTGGTGGCAGTGTCAGATTTTCTCTAAGACTTAAGTGGCATAGGAAGACAACCCAAAGGGCATTACACTACTCTTTTCTATTAATAAATATTTTCATTATTCTTTGTTTCTGATGAGTGGCAGAATACATTGTGGAAGACTTTGACATGAGGGATTACCATCCCACAGCTTTACAACGTATGAGGGACTTAAGGCAGGAGAGCCAACATACACTGTTGAAGAGCAAAGAGGTCTCACACGTCCTTAGTGAAATCAAAGATGGTAAACCACTAAGGATGGGTTCTTGATCAAAATATGTTCCCCCTCCTAACAATGATGAGGAGGTAGGGTATCAAAACCTACTCTCCACGATACATAACCCTGGTTCTGATCCCTGTGAACACCAGCTATTCACTGAGGGAACAACAACATATAACAAGGACATGCATGCTGATCATCATCACGATCGGGGCCGAAGCAGCCGAAGAGAAGGTAAGAAGCATCGTCATGACAATGGTTCTTCTTCTTCTTCCCCTTCTTCACATCACTCACCCTCTTCTTCCACCTCTGGGTGCAGTCATAAAGAGCATAACAGTGAGGATAGAGGTAGGCAAAATGAGAGACCTCGATGAGAGATTCGAGAGCAAGGACAAGGGCATGAACAAAGGGAAAGTAGGGAACAATGAAGACATCATAGGCATCATGAAAGAGATGATTATGATGAGCCCCTACTTGCCACCTGAAGTATGCTCGACATAACAGAGGCTGTAAGAGTTCCAACAAGGCATTTAAAAGATAGTTGGTTCAAACGCTTAGATATGAACAATATCCCACGCTTTGAAGGGGGATACAACTTAGATCCGCAATATCATTTACAGGCATTTCACGATGCTTGTGCCTTGTAGAACATAGAAAACAAGTGGCAAAAACTAAAGTTGTTTCCCATGACACTCACCAAGGAAGCAGAGAATTGGTACCAGTCCTTGGAACCGAAAACCATTAGGAGGTGGAGTATGATGTTAGAACTCTTCAACAATAAGTATCAAACATACTCCAGAGTGTTTAATTTGCATAAGTATATCCAAGGATGGAAGCAAGGTAATCATGAACCCTTGGATGCTACCATGGCCCGATACTACGCATTGTTACATCGTTGCCTAGGCCATGGTTATGCTTAGCGGGATCAACTCTGCCACATCGTAGATGGGCTAAGGTATGTGTTGGCACATTTTGGCCATTTCATGGAACAGCAAAAGTAGATACTGGCAAAAGGCAATATCTAAAACAAATGCATAAACAACCAATCTGTTTCAAATCCACTGGAAAATATGCAAGGATGTATATGAGAACATGCAAGGCAAGGGCTTGTTTTATGGCCTCTGTTAAGGTTCCCTCACTTTACAACTCTGCCTGATCAAGAAACACCTTCATTCTAGAAAGATGGTCGTTCTTAGGTTTGCATTCGCATACATAAAAGGTTTCATCGTTTCCATGGGTAATAAAGATGTGTTTTCTCCATCGATGAAGATGACATTTAGAAAAGCAACTGTACACATCTGGCCACCACCGTTAAAGTGCATATCCCTAAGATTTTTCAGTCTACAGAAATTGTATAGTTTCATATTTTCAAATGTTTCGTCCAAAGATTTTAGTTGTTCAAAGTTAAAGCTACTTAGGAAACGCAAAAAGGACGGGCACCAATATGTTTGAGTCAAAGATTCTCTTGCAGCCTTCTCCGCAAAGCAAGGTTCCAGACCGTGACACACCCTATGGCAGGGCTAAGCACCTTCAACTCATTGACAAGGATGCGGCCGCGATGGTTGAAGCTTTTAAAGAGGTGATAATGGTGGGTGATAGAGTGGATAGCGCTTTCAAAGATATGGCCGTTGTGCTCAAGCAACAACAAAAGACGCTAGAGGCCATTGCTTGTATTGAATCTTATCGCCATCTTTGCTCTGCGCTCGCTCAGGATTCGCTTGATAATCTCCTTATTGACCTTTACAAGAAATGTGGAAAGGTGGATGGGTAGATTACTCTTTTGAAGCATAAGCTTCTTTAGATCCAGTAAGGTGCTGCAGTCAATGGTAGGTTTACCAAAATGACACGCTCGCATGGGAGAAAGTTCCAAGCTTAATGCGCCTGCTGAGAAATCTCAACTGGGCCTATCTTCAGCAGAAAAACTACAGCATAGCAGAGGTTATGTACGGAATCCACGCAGAGACAAGGACCAAAAAGGACGAGGACGACCACGATCAAGTTGTCGCTAACACCATGACCGAAGAGATGGTGGCACAACAGGCGAGTACGACGCAGCGGACGCCGAGCGATACTCCCAAAAACAAGTGGTGCTGGAATGATCCCTTCTTCAAGTTGTTTGGAAAAACCATTCCAATGCACAACAACAAAAATTCTTCATCTTATGCTGCTGCTGCCATCGTCGAAGACGCCAATGATGACAGCGGAAGCTCTAACCTCACCAACGGCAACGTCAATCCTGCGCCCACTTCGGAAGTACCGCCGAAAAAGCCGAGCAAATTTTTGGCGTGCCCACGCTACTACGACGCCCTCCATTCCAGAACTGACTAAAAAAGAAAAATCTAGAAACCCTGATAAGAACAGAGAAAAATTTCTTGGCCAGAATCAGGTGCTAGGACCGTACATGAAAGTGAGGAGGAGAACTCATAAATTTGAAGCCCACTACGATCAGCCTTTAGTGTTGATCCATCCATCGTTTGCTTGCCTAGAACACTTGTGCCAGGCTCACAGCTGTTCATCATTGCTCCTGTGCGTTTATCTTTGGCTCTGTGATTCACTATCTGTCTTACCGTGTGAGTGAGAGAGACAGAGAGAGAGCAAGGGAGAAATATAGTTAGTCCATACAAATCTTGAAAATGGATGTGAATGCAACGATTGGTAGGCTTGCTGAGTTTGCGGTAGAATTTCCGAAGCAGGTGTCTGAGTTAAAGAGAGATGGCAACAGGGTGTTTTCTCCATTGAGCATAGCCGTGGCCATGGGCTTGGCTGCTGCAGGGGCCAAAGGCCCAACATTTTATTAGATTCTACAGACATGTTTTAAAATCAAATCGCTTCAGGAGGAAGATGCCTTTGCCTCCACTACCGAAAATCGCTACCAAAGAGGACGAATAGGAAAAGGTTTACCAGTAGCCACAACTGCAAAACAGGCCGTTTCTGAGCTGAGCATGAACATGGACATGAACGTTGATGTTGTTTCAAGCGCTTCTCCTTTCACCAATGAGAGGGTCACCAATCATTCTTAATTTATCGTTGGTCACAGGAAGCCTTAATCAAATTTAATTTGATTTTCATTTTGCTTTGTTTAAGAAAAAGGCAAAGGGTATATTCTTATTATTTCAAAAGGAAAGAGAAGTTATAGGGTAGTTGTTCAATGTTATATGTGCATGGAACAAGTGTCCTTTGCAATTTTTAAATATCATGGTGGTGATAAATTCCCTTAGTGGTTACTACTAAATTTTAATTTTCTATGATATTGTAACCACCAAGGCCACTTGTCAACTATAGCCTTTTTGTCTCAAAAATGGCCACTTGTCAACTAAATGGGCTACTTCTCAACCACCAAGGACACTTGTCATCTACAACCTCTTTATCTCCACAATGGCCACTTGTCAACTAAATGGGACACGTGTCAACTGCAACTTGTTTCTCTCCATGGTGAACACTTGGCAACTGCATGAAGACACTTACCAACTACATGAAGACACTTGGCAACTGAATGAAGACACTTGGCCATGGAATATGACACTTGTCCACTGTAGCTTTTTTGTCTCTATGGTGGTTAGAACCACCCAAGATATTTTGTAACTTCCCTACCTACCTTTGAACCCTATAAAAAGGCTTTAGGGGTCAAGGAGGAGATATCATCATCAGAACATTGGGTCTCACACATCACACTTGGGATCAAAGAAGATTTGTAAAGAAGATTGCTTACAAGATGGCTTGCTAGAATAAAGATTTCAGCCTCTTTGTCATGGTCCT
>MNCI01008791.1:124707-149483 GCA_015680685.1 Gnetum montanum
CACGCCGCAACAGCACACACACATACTCACATTAACTACTGAGTTTATTTGGAGGTATCTGGGCCTTGGTGTTGCCAGAAACCAACAGGCACCTAAATCCTATTCGAGGACACTCGTTGGCGGTCGCGTCCCAAACGGTCGCCAACAGTATGAAACTAGGAGAACCCTTGGGACTTATGCCCAAGGGTGATTATCAGAACTTAGATCCCATGAGGTTCATCGCTTGTTGGAACAAGTAGCAAAAGAATAAGCTGAGCTATGAAAAAGGAAAAGTGCAGAAGAATATAACCGTGATCCCTCTCTTCAAAAGAAGGGAGTGAAATTTTGCGATGAAGAGGATGAGTCACCACTCGAAGAGTTGGTGAACAGCAAAACCTTGCCGATTCAAAAACTAACAACAGAAGTATCGGCTAAGATGGATCAATTGTGGGATTCTTTAGACTCTAGACTTGAAACTATCCTAAAAATTGTAGAAGAGTCTAAGGAGGAATGAAGTAGTAACAAGAACAAGACAAAGCGAAGAGATTTAGGCCCTGCACATTACTATCTCTGATGAGGTTGTGGATTCAGACATAGACGATGATGGTGGATGTAAGATCTACCATTATGATCATCCCAAGGGATGTTGTCCAATCATCTCACATCTACAGGAGTCTGGGGTATATGCACTTAATCCAAGACTTAACCAACGGCGGACACCCCGAAGGTTACCTTATCCTCAAGGTAACCCAAGATAGTTCTACCAACCATTGACATACTATCCAAGTGGAACTCCACCACAACCCATTGGACAGCATCAGCAGTGGCAATACCCATAGTCATGGGGGATGCCACTGCTGAAACAACAATACCCTTACCAACAACCTGATCCTTATGGCTATTATGTGCCCAAGTGACTTTATGAGTCACACAACTCTCCAACATCACTACCAAGTTTGGGAGTACTTTAGGAGGACTCCTTCTCCTCCAGGAGGCACCCCACATACTTACCATCCTCTAACTCCATCTGCACCTCTTCCACCTGTAGTTCCCATACAACCTACTCCAACAATGCAAGGGGAACTCCCCACTTAACCGCAGCAACGTAACGCTGCGAAAGCTGTAAATATTCAACCTGCTGCTGGTTTTGACAATTGTAAAAAGAGAAGACCTTTCTTCAGAACCAAAAGCCCAGACAAGCTCTCACAATAAGCGGTTAAGCCCAGGTACACTCCTCCACCATCTAAGACTTCGAAGCACCCTTCGGTCCAACAACAGAGCTGTATGCATACGGTTATGTTAACGCATACCATAATCGATTGGATCAAGGTAGGCCACCTTCCTAGGAAACTAATTGACCTTGGAAGTCCCTTAATCTATCTGCAAATCGCCAAAAATGCACCACATAAGGCTCTTCTTGACTCAAGTTCCGGAGTCAACTTAATTTCACAAGAGATGTATCAAGCCTGGAACCTACCCCAACTCAAGAAGAGTAACATTCAACTAGAGCTGGTAGACCAGTCTATCACCATTCCCTTGGGATTGGTGGAGGAAATTGTTACTACTATGTGTGGTTGGTTCTACCCAGCTAATTTCCTAGTGATTGAAGTAAACAACAATGAAGGGGACTTCCCAATTATAATGGGAAGGGCATCGCTAAGTACAGTAGACACATGCCTTAGGATCCGTGATATTTCCTTGGAGATATCTAAGGTAAATATTTATGAAAAGATCAAGAAGAGGAAATTTCCATGCATCACATACAGTGATTCATCAGGAGATGACATGGAGGAATGCACAACATCTCCTCCATTGAACAAGTGTGCCCTCGAAACTTTAAAACAAAGATGCCTGTATGTAGCAACCACATAACAAGTAGTAGACACCCCATGGTTGACAGCTACTCGAAAGAGCAACCAAACATGCATGGAACAAATTGAGGAAACAACCCATGCCAACAATGAAGGCATAGACACATTGGAATATGAACGTCGCCAACTTCCACCCCTTAATCTAAGATCATCAATTGGGAGGAGTTGGACACTTTTAAGAAATTCAAATATGTGCTCATTATTTTGGATCTCTCCCTTTCCACTCAGTCCTGGGGGAGATGGCCACCTATGCTAATCATATGGGGCCCTCAGTTCTTTTTAAGTTTTTGTTTTACAACATTTTTGTTTTACAAGTTTTTGTTTTACACATTTTTTTTTACTCTTTTTTGTTTTTGTTTTACAAGTTTTTGTTTTACATGTTTTTTTTTACAACGTTTTTGTTTTATAAGTTTTTGTCTTACACGTTTTTGTTTTACACGTTTTTGTCTTACACATTTTTGTTTTACAAATTTCTTTAACTTTTCTTGTTTTTGTTTTACAACTTTCTTTAACTTTTCTTGTTTTTGTTTTACAATATTGTTATACTTTTCCACTTTGTGTGTATGTGTGTGCATGTGATCCACCTTGTAAGTTTGTCACCCAATAAGTGTTCTTCATGATGGTATGACCTATTTTCATATTGATTGCTAGTGTTTGGTTTTTACCTTTAAGTCATGATGTTGATACTAAGGTATGTTTCTTTTCATATGGTAGGCAATGAGTTCACTTCATCCATTCATCCACCAGTTTCTATGGTCTCTCTTGGCTTGGAAGCGTACAGTCCCTTTCATAATAAGAACTTTAACGAATCGGTGACTGGGCATTTCTCAAACTAAGGAAAGACTCAAGGATTGAAAAGGGTGTGACTTCAAGGGAACTTGATGCATTTGTGTTGGCCATTCTCTTGGGTGCTTAGATGTTTCCTTCTTGATTTTTCTACCACTTCAACGTTACCCAATTATCGAGAAGCTGAGCAATAAAAATAATAAAGTCTTTGCATGGTGTGGTTCTCACGCATAAAAACACAAAACACAAAAAAAAAGTGAGAATTCAAAGCACACCCCTTAGATGAATAATCCATTGGGCTACAAGCACTGGTTATGGGACTCAAAATAAAAATGTTCCCTCTAACTAAGGCCCTTCTCGCTTCCCATTCTCTCCTCCTTATTTGGTCGGAATGGTGGTGACTCTTGGGGGAAAGATTCTTGTTATTCAAGTGGATGGATTGGTCGAATGCATTGATGCGAAGTCACTGGATGTGGCTGGTTTGAAGCCGGAGTTGGAATGAGATTTGCCAAGTCACATTAATCATGAACTACACAAGGGGCTGTACACCACCTTGTTCTTGGGACTCCATTCCATTCTCCTCTCTCCACCCTTCTCTCCATTATTCACCTCATTGTCGATTGTATCATTAGTGTATATTTTGGTTGACGCATTGTTTTCTTTTTAGTAAATTCTTGTGGTTAAGACTTTAACTCTTGTTCCAAATGACATTCCCAGAGCCTACACTTTGAATGTAGGTTTGTCAAGGCATTAAGGGCATGAGCCTGCTTTGGGGAGGACCCACTAACATTCCTATTTGGTGCACTAGTTAAATTCTTTCCCTTAACATTTTGCAATTAATTTTATGTTGTTCATTTCCATCTTGACATCCATTTCATCAATGCTATAGTTGTCTCTTTTTCCTCATCTTTCTTGTTCCTCTTTCTTTTTCCATTCTCTCGCTACCAAAGGTTCATGATTAGCCAGGGGGGTACATGGGGGTACGGGGCCCAATTTTTTTGATTTTTTCCTAACCCCTACACCTTCAGTTGTCATCAATATTATATCTCCAAACCTGCAATCAGCCATACCACAACTCAGTCAATGGACTTACACCAAAGCAAGGTATCAATTACATGATGATTCATTTACCCTTGCTAATAAAAGATTGTGTTGTGTGTGTAGATGGTAATCATGCAACAACGAAAGGGATCTAGAAGGACCACTTGGAATGGAGCAGTGCTGAAGTAGCTATGCAAGGAGCAAGATCGATGATGCACTTACGGATGGACAACAAAAGATGTAATCTTGATGTTGGCAGCAGCAACACTTCTTTCTCTATCTCTTTCTCAAGCTGCCAAATGAGGCCTGATGTCAATGTAATAAGGTGTTCACCCTTGTTGTTATGAACACCAGTTTTGTTGTGTCTTGTAATGATGATCCGTTCACATGTCATCCCATTAGTTCCATTGAGTCAATAATCCCATACCTTCCCGATATTATCGTAAAGAACTCGAGGATGATTTTTCATTTAGTCATGGGGGTATGATGGGACGCGATATCATGGTAGTTGCAATATCGCGTACGCAATGTTGCATCCTCCCCCGCGATATCGCGGTGCACCGTCATATCTATAAATAAGAGGTGGCTCTCCCTTATTTCCTCATCCTAGGCTAGACAGTAGGGAAACTCTGGCAGATTGATCACTCCAGAGATAGAATATTTTCCATGTGCCCATAGTAGGAGTCCCAAAGTGAAAGGATCTTTACTCGAGAAAACATTGTACCTGAACACAAGTTTGTGTACGGCAATAAAGATGAGATTCTTGGATAAACCTTGCAGTGCATAGAATAGGCTAATTAGGATTTTATTTATTGTTATTTATTATTTATTATTTACTACTTTCTCTCTCAATCCTTCTCTCCTAGTTAAGTGCCTTAGTACGACCGCTTCGAGCACGTGCGTTACGCGTGGTGATCCCAGCAACGATTAGCGCTTGGTAGCCATGGTTGCATCAGTTCAGGGTGTGTACAGTAAGTGGGAACGGATGCTGATGCTAGGTAATTTAGATTTAGTTCATTAGTTGGATTTAGCCATTAGTTTCTCAACCCTTCACTTTGTTAGCATAGGAGACATAAAACATAAAAACTATAAAAATCATATACCTCGGACTTGCTTAACCATACACCATGACAACTACAAGTAAGTCTAGGAAGACAACGAATGATTAACCCTAAGTGTTCCATGGGCGTGTAGGCACTTAGTCTGCGGAGTTCGACCGGATCGCGCGTGCTATGCTCGTATTCATATGGTTGAGTGTAGGGGTATCTCGCCACTCATCAGTTTCATTCTTTAGTATTAATTATTTATTTACAAGTTAATTCATTTATTAAATGTTTATAATTCTTTTAGTATGTTATCTAAGGAAACGATGAATGTAATATATTAAGTGTTCATATTTTTACGACATCTGGGAACAGGATGTCACATATTTGCTCATGATTTTGAAATGTTTATGTGAGAATTACCCTTAAAGGTGAGAAAATATGTTAGCTCATATTAATTTTTTTATTACAATTCCTTCCATACTAGCATTGGTAAGATTTCTTTTATTTCAAGTTATTGATTTTCTCCTAATATGGTTGATGAGCTAACAGTGTTTTAAGATTGTATCTCTCTTAGCACTGATTTTGTAAAGTAAATGAAACAAATGCTTTAAAAAGTGAAGACTCAATTAGATAAGAAAGTCAAGTGCCCACCAAGGCCAATAAAGGTAAAAAAAAAATTGACATTTAATTTTAAAATTATGTGTAAATTCATTTAAGCAAAGAAATGTAGAAGAATATAAATTGCTATAAGATCTAGCCAAGAAGAATTGGTTCATTCAAAATTAGGACCAAAACTATTGATAATGCCTATGAAATTGATTTGCTAAATTATTTTCCTATTTATTTTGTATTGAATATTTCAAATTTGATTCCATACCATGATGATGTTTTGGTATTAGACTTGCAAAATAGTCTTAAAGTCCTCTAGGATTCATTATAGATTAAGCTCCATTAAAGATATTAAGGAAGCTAATTGTACTACAACCAAGAAAGGCTAGAAGCATAAGAGATAAGAAGATGTATGAGTACTTGGTACTTTGAAGTGATGAAGAATCTAAAAGTGCTATATGAATTCATTAGACTAGTTTGGATATGTGAGGACTTGATGTTATCCCACATGTACTACCCACTTAAAAACAAGTGTTTTTTAAAAGAGAAGGTAGATGAGGAGAACATCACCATGTCTTTCAATGTTAATCTTTATCTTTAATGTCTCTTGGGATTTCTTAGAAATGTGTGTTTTTAGTTTGAAGTCTTTTGAATATGTTTTCATATGTTTTGTGGGTTTGATCAAGTAATTGTATTGTGAGTGACAACCAACCATAATTGGCTTTAATCCAAACTACAAACCCATCGCAAGTCATAATCAATTTCATTCTACCAAAAATAGTAAGAAAAATAATGAAGTATGGCCAAAATTTTTATTTTCAGTATTATGTGACCCATAGGAGGTTGCAACCACTCATTATAGGCTCATGTGAGCTATAGCATACTTGCAATTATTCCATTGAGTTTCCACTATAATTTATAGTGTAAGGTTTTGGAGGTCATATCCATTCACAACTATAAAGGACTATGAATTGGTATGAGTCACAACCTATCATAGTCAAGGCTAATTACAAGAGTTTACAAGTTACATCCCCTTGTAATTAGATAAAAATTCATTTTTTGATGATGAATAATTACACTTGGGAAGGAGGAGGTGTCAATGGTCATCTACAAGATTATATAAGAGCAACATAGGTCTTATTTGTAAGTTCCATGATCTAAGGATTATGTTCCAAGAATTGTAATAATGTTCTATGTGCAATTGAATTTATAGACTATGAGTTACTACTAAAGTGTGTCAAGCTTTGCAAATGGTAATACAAAGATACTTCTTTTAACCTCATGTATTAGGTGTGATCAGTGACAATGATTTTTTCAAAATATTAACTCTACTAAGAAATCCATGATCAACATGTAACTTAGGAAACATAAGCTTAACATAAGACCAAGAAAAGTATATGAACTTAAGTTCAACAAGTTTAAGATTAAATAAAGGAAAAAATCTCCTTGTGATATCTTGAAGTAAATAATTTGAAGACTTTAGACATGCACTTACATTGAAAATAATTAATATAAATTTTTATTATAGTATATGCACACTATAAAGCAAAAATTTAAGAAGTAAAGAATTTAAAATAGAAATGTATTTGGAGAGTGGGTAGATGATTTTTAGAAAGTGAACTTGATTTTTCTTCAAGAAACATCTTTTTTAAAAATAAAAGTGAAAGAACATTGAAATTAATGTGTTTTCTTTTTTTCACTTTCTATGACATCACTAGTTTATATACAAACATATTGAGCACTAACAAAAAAAAAACTATAAAACATCAAAGACAATAATCTTATTCTAAGAAAAATTGAAAAATAAAATAGTGACAAAAAATTATGGGATCTGTGAGATTAGTGTCAATTACTATAACTACAACTATGCATGAAGAAAAAAATAAATCATTAGTAAAGGTTAAATTAAAAGTAGTGGAACAACATCAACAACATTTCCTTATGCATATGTAAATGGAAATGCTACTATAACATTAATGAAACAAGAAGAAGTAAAGGGAGTTATAGAGAACAAAGTAATTAAGATATCACATCGATATTGACTCTACTTTTTGAAAAGAAGTTCAAACATAGTAATGTGAGTAAAAGGCATAGTAGGTTGATTATAACTACAAAGCAAGCATCACATATGATCACCGCATTACAAGATTTCCTTTAATGTATGTTGTAATATTATTTAAAGCTAGTATGATGTTAATCTTATGTTACATTCGCTATTTTCTTTTGATTAGAAGAGGCAAGAAAAGAAGTGAAGCTAATGAACATGATTTTTCATGTAGTGTAAGAGCTCTACATCATACATCTCAATTCATATATGGAGTGACTTCATTCTAGTGCAAAATTTGCAATGCAGTTCCAAGATGCACTTATACTACAATGAGTTTTCCTATACTACTTTGTAAATTTTCATTCTTAACATTCCTCTTGCCCAAGCACAATCACTAGTATAAGACCCATCATCATCATTATCCACATACAATAGTAATAACAATATCATGGCAGTAACAAAGCAAACACAAGAGCTCATCATGCTTCTCTTAGTAGCAAGAGAATGATTAGGTGCAAGTAAGTTCAAACCATTATGGAAGAAGATAAAAACTATGAAATCAGTTGAATATGTATTTGTATATATTGCTAAAAAACACATAATGTAACTACAATTCAAAAGAACATCAACATCAAACAAGAAGAAAAAGATGGAAGTGGTGGTGGTGGTGGTGATGGATGTATGCCTATGCCTTTACCTCTACATGGGGCATATTGATGATGACCCTCTCTTATACTTAACATGCCATGATTTTCTATAATCCTCATGATGAGTCTACATGTTCTTAGCCATTAAATATCACCTCACGTGCTAGTCTAAATATGTGATTTCCTAAATTATGAATATATTCTTTTAAGCAAAAATAAATTTTTTTTATTTTTAATTAAAACTTAAAAGACTTAAGCATTGGATTTTAAAAATAAAAATGAGAGCCATAAAAAATATAAACATAAAATCTAAAGAGTTAATACTTATTTAAGAGTAGTTTTTGTAAACCATTCACATTATTAACAATGAACTGTTAACTTAGGAGTAAGACTTTTGATTTAGAAGCTTCAAGTTATGGGTTTGGTTCTAACCTAAAATGCTTAATTATAAAGCTTTAATTTAACAATATATCTTGGGGTTTGGCTATATTTTAATTATTTTAGGTTTCAACACCTTTAAAAAATATATTACACCCTAGGAAAATAACTTAAATGTTTTTCCCATTGAATATAACAAGGTATGGAAAACATAAGCCTGTTCTACAACTTAAAGGATTAAACTTAAATTATTCTTAAACCATTCCTTTTGTAAAAATATAATTTATCCATTAGAGTTGTTCCACAAACTTATTAATCAAGTTTCATAATATATAATACTATGGTTTGAGTTACAATAAGATAAATGTTCAAATCCAACATAACACAATGTTTAAATGAAGATCTAACATTAAATCATAAATGAAAATCACATAACATAATTAAATTAGTCCTCTTATCTTCTTTTCAAATTGATCATGTCAATCACTTTAATTTCTAATTCTAACAAAACCTACTCTATTTGTATGAAATACATGCAAGAAAAATTTAGTACTCTTTCAATAGATAACCATAACTCTTAACCCTCTTGTAATAGGTCATAGATAAGATGAGGCTAAAGCTATAACAATAAGATTAGTTGCATATGATTTATTAAACATGAAAACATTTATAATTTCTAATGTCATACTTAGGTTTCCAAGTTATCATTTGTAACTATCATTTAATGACTATTCACAAGTTTTCCAATTAAATACTAAGTTACAAAGGAATAGCAAAGAAGATGAGGAGCCTTTATTTGATCAATTCCTAGATTAACTTCTCTTTGCAAAGGCTATTAAAGTTTAGAATCCTAAAGGTCCTAATTAGTACAATGAATTCTTTTCTTATTTACTCACTCAAGAGACCTCAAGAATGGAACAATAAAAAGAAATAATAGTTTCTTCACTTAGTCAAGATTTTCATGGAGATTAAAGGTAACCTTTACAAGGTTTGCACCAATGGCTTGGTACGATGGTGTGTGCCCAATGTTAATCAATGCAAATCCTCTAGGATGTTCATGAAGGTCCTTATGGGGACCATTACGCAAGAAGAAGGACAACTATGAAAATCCTCATGGTAAGATACTTTTGGCCAATAATCTTCTAGGATGCCCATCATTCTTCCCATTCATGCAAGCACTTCCAAAGAGATGGAGAAATGACTATATGAATGGAAGGGCTCTAATAGTGGATCCAACCACTAGAGCTTTTCAACCTTTGGGGCAATAACTTCATGGGGCCCATCAACCCCATGTCCATAGGAAGGCATACATCATACTAGCAGTTGACTATTGCATCAAATGAGCCAAGGTTGTAGCCATCATTGACTATTCATCTTTTGCTATAGCATGATTTGTTCAAAAAAGTGTGGTAAATAGGTTTGGCATGCTAAGGGCACTTATTTCTGATAATGGAACTCACTTCACGAGTGCTACATTTTGAAAACTAATGTAATTCTTAGGGCTAAAACATAAATTAACAACTCCCTATCAACCCCCTCAACCCCCCCATGCCCCCACCCCCAAGCTAATGGTCAAGCTGAAGTTACTAATAGGGAACTAACTAGGATACTAACATGCATCATTAGTAAATATAGGAAATACTAGAGCACAAAACTCAATGATGTTCTATGGGCTTATCGATCCACCAAGAAACTTCCTATTGGTTATTCTCCCTATGAGTTTGTGTATAGAAAATTACCAACCCTTCCAATCCAAGCTAAGCTCCATATACTTTCAATGGCTTGTGAGCTTGACCTTGATCTAAGTTTAGCACAAAATGAAAATTTAATGACATTGAATGTGCTAGATGAGAACCAACAAGTAGCTCTATCAATGAATGTAGTGCACAAGGTACATGTCAAACAACATCATGATGCATGAATAAGAAGAGTTAAATTCCAACTATGTGATAAGGTTCTTTATTAGAATGTCATGCATGTTCCATAATGTACAAAGTTTCAAACACTATGGGAAGGGTCTTACATCATTCATACCACTTTTCCTTCTGATGCCATGATAATTTACCATCCTTCAAGCCTAGAAAAATAACTATTAGTTAACATCCAACAAGTAAAGCCATTCCTAGAATCTAGAATAACTAGTAGTACTAACACCTTAACACATGGACAAGCATGCTCTATTTTTTGGATCTCCTCCTCTTAACTCAGTCATGGAGGAGATGGCCATCCATTTTAACATTTTGTGCATGCTACCCAATTTTTCATCCTTTTTTACATCATTTTTCATATGTTTTCCATTTTCTTGAATATTTTCCTACCTATTTTACATATATTTTTTATATATTTCTCTTTGTTATTTTATTTTGTTTTGTACATTATTTTATTTTATTTTGTTCATACGAAATCCTAAGTTTTTGCCATGGCTACTACTGCTACTAGAAGTTAACTAATCCACTATTTAATGTTGTGATCAATCATTTGATGATTAAGATTTCATCTCTAGATTATATCCTTGATTAACAAATTATTAATTTTTTGTTGATATTAGGCAATGAGTCCACAACATCCATCCATTCCATTAAACCTTATAAGGCTCTACATCATGAGAGCATTAGGTTCTTCCACTATTAAAACTTAAAATAATCAATGATCTTGTTACTTAATGAACTCAAAAGGGACCAAGTTGAAATGAAGAAGGATGTGACTTCAAGGGAATTTGTCATCTTTTGTTTTCACCTAATTTCTTAAGTCTTATGATTTTTCTTCATTGGTCTCTCACCACTCCTACTATTGACCATAATAGGAAGCATGTCTTTGCATGGTGTGGTTTTAATGAAAAATAAATAAAAACAAAAATAACATGGGAATTCAAAGCACACCCCTTAGAAAAAATAACAAGCTACAAGCATTGGTCATGGGGTTGGAAAAACATGTTACCCATGCCTGAAGGCGCCCCTCTAACTAAGGCCCTTCCTATCTTCCTACTTTTCTTTTCTTCTTTTCTTGGAGTGTTGGTTGTCCTTTGGGAATTGACATGAATTATTAATTATTGAAGGGTCAAGATATGACAATGCGAAATCACTGAATGTGGATGGACTTGGTTTCAACTGAGGATGTAATAGTATTAGATCATCTTAATCGCAAATTTTACAAGGACTTCATGTGACTAAGATGAGAATCTCTTATCATTCTCTCTCTCCCATCATTCTAAACTCATCATCAACCATCTCACTACCTCCAATCATAGTCAATTGATGTATCAGTTATGGCACATGGCATAATCCTTCGATGATCTCTCACATGGATTTGATTTTTAACTTCTAATGATCATTAATCATCCTTGGTGCCTACGGACTTCTGAGGATGAGAGTATGCAAGGGTATTATCAACATGAGCCTACTTTGGAGAGGACCCACTTGCATACCCCTTGGTCTCTCTAAGTTAAACTTCCTATTCCTTGGTCATTTTCATGATCTCATCAATTTATCTTCTAAACATCTAGTTTTTCTTTCTTTTGGCATTATCAACTCATCCAAATTCAATCCATCTCCTCTCCCAATGAAATTTTAATCCTCTTCTATGTTTTTGTCACCCTTCTCTATTTTTCAAGCTTCTATTGGGCTCTTTTTCTATACCAAAACTTGTCTAAAATTCCTCATTTTCCCTATGTAAAATATGGCTATGAATAGGTGTGTCGATGCATCCTCGTTGATGCATCATAAATACTTATCCATTTTTTATATCATTTGCCACAAAATGCAAGAGGAGTTTTTCAATTTTTCGGAGCCCAAGAACCTTCCAAGAGCCATAACTCTCACACTGCTAACCTAATTCACCCTATTTTTTGATCCTTGAGCTAACAAAGGTAAGACTTACATCATCGAGGCCATAAACCTTTGGTTTATTTTAATTATTTTTTTGAAATTTACCTAACTCACCAATATTTATCCATTAAAATAATATTAAATTACTCATTTGAGGTTGGTTGAACCTAGCAAGAAAACTCTATTAGCTAATCAATAAAATAATATAGCTTGCTAAGATCACAAACAAGCCTAAGTATAACTCTAGCTAATAAGAAAGGCATCAAAAGAACTAAGGTTTATAGAGTAAAAAGTTAATCCTAGGTTATGTTTGTAATCATAGATGGCACCAAAAAGATAACTGCAAGTGGGAGGACCTTCCAACTTAGGGAGAAGCAACCAAGAGGAGGAAGAGGCTAGCAGCAATAATCACAAAAGCCCTGAGAACAAGTTGTTAAAGTAACCCATACAACAGGATCTCTTTGGAAAGACCCTAAAGTGGAATTTATTTGACAAATTCCCATGGTAGAAATAAGCCAATCCAAGCAAGATGAAGTCCCTAGACCAAGGCCAAACCTTGAAGTCACTCTCACAAGGCTTGTCTAGAGAAGATCATAACCAAGGAGGTTCAAAGTTCCATTCTTCAAAAATTGACCTTTGTATCCTTCTTGAAGTTGGTATTAGAAGAAGTCTACACACAATTATGGTGGTCTCCTATGTGGCCCATTCTCTCCACCAATGGAGAATGGTACATGGGGGAGACCTACCTATTTTGGAACAATCAACAAGGAGACACATATGTAAAAATCAAAGAGATCATCATCTCCTACTCAGTTAAGTCCATTGTAGAGCTCCTTAGGTTGCCTGATACTGGGGCAAGGTTGGGAGAGATTTCTATCCAAGTGGACCCTAAAGCCAAAAGGAAGTGGATCCAATATTGCTATGTAGTAAACCATAAGAAGTATAGTGCTCTCACTAAGGTAGACTATGCCTACATTAAGATTGCAACCTATCACCTAAATCCAATGGTGAGGCCTAGCAAGGTAATAGCTTTCTCCATCAAAGCATGCATTTATCTAAGTAAAAAACTCCCAATTAACCTTCCCTAGGTTATCTATATGGAAATCAAGAAGCTCTTCAAAGAAAATGAGAAGGGAAGGAAGATACTCCCGTTTCCATGTCTTATTCACAAACTATGTAAAAGGAAAGGTATAGCATGCTATGCCAACGATGTGGTTCATTGTGCTCTTGCCACATCATGGCTAGAGATGATGAAGGACAAGAAGGGAAGGTATATCATGTTATGCCAATGATGTGGTTCATCATGCTCCTACCACATCATGGGAAGAGATGATGAAGGACAAGGTAGTAGCTAAGTTGCAAGAGAAGGAGAGGCCACCACTACCACGACCCTATAAGAGAAACTACACTAGAGATGCTTGTAGCCACCAAGAGGCTTTGAATGCTTCCTAAGTAGTAGCTGCAGTAACAACAAGTCTCAACAGGTGGTGGGAAAGCCTTGGTGTATCGTCCAATCCTAAGTTATCTTAATGAGGTCACCAAGACCATCAATTAGCTAGATTGGGAAACTACCCCATTGTTCTCAACACAAAGAGACCAAGCATCTTCATGATCAAATCTGAATACCTGAGAGGTCACAATGTCCATCTTTGGAAAAACATTCCTTAAGATCTTAGGAAATGCTACAACCTTCTTCGACAAGTTGGAGAAAGGTAAGGAGGTGACCATCTTGGTCATGCAGCATAAAGGATAGAAGACAGTAGCGAAAGTAGTGGTTGATAGGGTAGTTGAAGCCCTAAATGCTCCTATGGTAGTAGTACCAAACATTGTTGCTAGGGCAGATATCCAAGTGTCTGTAGGAGCAAGGAATGGTCAATTAAGTGTTACTCAACACAAGACAAAGGGTAAGTTGTTGATTAATAATGCATAGCTTAAGATAGCCACCAATACCAATCATTAGTTGGCTACCAAAGTTGCAAATTTACGTGCTTGCCTCTCTGACCCTACTAGTCTTAGGTTGGACCTAGCTAGGGATGAAGCTTTCTAGTAACTTCAACATAGATTATAAGAGACTAAGAATGTGAAGGAGTTAATGGCCTTTGATGCATCATTGTTGAAATCCATGGCCTTTAACATAGATAAGGACTTATCACAAGTTCAAAAAGAAAAATTGGTTTTGACAAAGAATAACCATCCCCTACAGAATATTGAGGAATAAAAGCACCACATGCTTGAATTCATTCCCCAATAGTAGGAGTATCTAGACAAGTTTAACTTAGATCTAAGTAGGTTGGCAATAGAAAATTATGATTTCTTGATGAAGGAAGTTCGTGCACTTCGCCAAAAGATAGCCATTGAGATAGCTGCCTAGAATAATGAGGCCCTAAAATTTGAAAGGGTAAAAAACTATTACAAGGACCAGGTCAAGCTCCTCAAGGAATTCAATGAGAAGGAGATTGAGGTGGCAAAGGTAAAGATAAATAAGGTACTTCAACAACTCCAACAATGAGACAACGTGTGATAGCCCATCTTTGATGGACTAAACATGTATAACAAAGTTGAGATCAACCTAAAGGAGTTGTAGATCGAAGAGATAATAGAATACATAAAGCTTGCTAACCTCAACTATGTAAACTTGCCTATACTACTAGTAAGAAGACCAAGGACAAAATTAGAGAAGCATGTGGCCAATTCTTACCTCCTGTATGAGGTACAATTTAAGCATCAAAGAGGATGAAACAACATTTGGAAATAGCCAATGAAAAGCTTGAAGTTCTCATAAGCAAATTCACTGATCAAGAATTTGTTGTTGAGAACTTGGATGAATGACTACCATGAGCTGTAGAACCTAGTGAAAACATTTGACATCAAACATAAGCAATTGGCAGCATGGTTTGTCAACATGAAAGAGTTGTTTTCTTTAATGCCATGCCCATGAGACGTTCTAACACCAACCACATTGGTGAAGCCATGTGGACTATTTATGACCCATGTGGTAATGAAGAAAAGATGAAAGCATTGTTGGATGCTTTCAAACTTCCAGTAGAAGCAATGGCAATAGTAGGAAAATCTCAACCTCCACCAACATTGGAACCTAGCAAAGGACCTTCAATGCTACCATAGGAGCCTTCACCTCTAAGCATTATTTGAGAATTCATCACATCTCTGACAACCTTACAAGCACATGCTACAGTTTTTGTAAAGTATCCATTTTTTATGTAATGGACACTAATGTTTGTAATCATATACAATCTGGCACTTAAAGTTAGTAGAGTCAATCTGTTTTTCTATTCATTTTTAGTTAATAAATTCCATACTTCCTCAAATTTTATAAGAAGCTCGATCTATGTTAGTTCACTTGAGGGCAAGTTTTTAATTAGTTGTGAGGGTACAATGAGTCTTGCTCATATGGGCTACGTCAATGGGCATGCATTGACATAGCCACATTGGTGTATCCTCGTTGACGCATGGTTAGATGTATTGATGCTGATGCAGACAGTGCCTATATAAATGTGATCATCACCTACATTTATAACAACTTAGATTCATAGCATCTCAAATCCCTTGCAATTTCATTTCTCTAGAGTTAGAATATTTTCCCTCTGAGTGCCCATAGTGTGAATTTGAGAGATTGTACAATGCTTTATTTGAATGTCATGTGCCTGAACACATTGGCATGAATGGTAATAAGGTTGAGATTTCTTACATTCCTTACAACACTTAGACTAGATTACTCTTTACATTCCACACTTTACTCTTAATGCAATGTACATTTATGGTATTGAATAATTAATATAATTAATCATAAAAATGTAAATATGACCACTTTGAGTATGATGTATTGCACTTGGTAATCCTAGCAATGGACATTTGGTAAACCCAGTAATAGCCACTTGCTAACCCAGTAGCATTGATACTAGTTTAGGATGTGTATGGTAAGTGGGAACAATTACTTTACATTAGGATAGTTAATTACTAAATTATCTAAGTAGTTAACTAATTAATTGTTAAATCTTCATTTACTCATCTAGCCACAAAGATAAGAAAATATATAAAAATACTTATAAAAATAAACATCATATGTCTTAACTCACATTTAACTATATGTACTGTAACACAAGTGTGAGTTAGGAAGACAATGATCATACAACCCCTTGCTTCATACTTAAGACTATAAGCAACCTAGGAACTAAGTCTATGGAATTTGACCAAATCTCTAATGAACACTTATGATTTGTATGGTTAAACATAGGGGATACCTAATTCTCATTATTAAGCAAGGAAGATTAAGTTTTGTATCGTCAAATTCATGAGTGAAGAGGAGAAATGAAACTTAACATGATATAAAAGATTTGTCAAGTTAAGAATGTATTTTTGACCACTCCTAAATTTGTATACATGAAAGATTCAATCAAGAAACTAATGCTTAAAGGGGAGTGTTAGAATATACTCCTAAGTTAAGGTATAATCATTAGTTCCTTAACTTAATTCATTAACAGTTATGAGTGATCATGGTGATTCAACAAAGAATCACAACTCTTACAAAGGATAAAATAATGCAAGTCCTCACTTCGTAACATTTGGAAATAACAACAATGAAGATATGAATGAGAGGAGTGATGAAGGATAAAGATTAGAGTATGAAAGAACCTTGAAGATAAAAAAGTGACATTAGAACAACAACCACAATAATGTTTGTAATTCAAAAGAGTTTATGAATCATAACGATCTGTAAGATTATGAAGGAGAAAATAGGAGCATGCAACAATGTAAGAAGATATTATGAAACACAAAGTTTGCAACAAGTGCTTGAGTACTACAACCAAAAGGTTAAAAAAGTGACTTGAAGCTAAGAAGCAACTGTTACAAAAGATGAGCAATCCCTATAGCACATGATTCAATTTCTTAAAGAGGAAGAAAAGATCCATGTTATGTCATACATAGCCTAGTCCAATTTCTGAAATAAGAAGAGGAAGCCATCTGGAAGGTTACAATGGTGAAAAAAAAAAGAAAAAGCTTACAAAGAAGGATTTTGTAAAGCATAGTGAAAGGAAAGCTTACAAAGAAGTGTATCATAAAGGTCAGGAAGCTAGGACAAAGTGGCTTAGCCACATATAAAGAAGCAATTAAGGACAATTACTATTATGAAGAGAGGTACAAACTTATATTTCCATAATATTAATATTATCATCATTTATGGAAAGTGAATCTCCCTATCAAAGATCCTTGCTTGAAGTAGCTATTGGTTTTTTATGGTTCTTACCATTTTGTTGCTTTTGTAAACATTTGAGCTTCTAAGTTTTTGAAGTTGTAAATGCCCTTTCAAGAAACTTCATTTGATTTTACTACTTAACGTATGGCGTCTCCAATTTATGGTTCAATTTTTAGTACCTTAAATTTTTTAACTTTTTTGCAAGGAGTGACATTAATTAAATATATAAACATTAAAGATGCAAGTATATAATTTCCAGGTTTGATTCCATTAAATTAAAAAGAATTCTAAAATTAGTTCAATAAATCTAATGAATTTCGGTGAACGCGAGGAAAAATAAATCGAACTATAACGAAGAATGAACAATATTGAACTCGGCGACCATTAGATTATGACAAGTATTACGAACTTCTTTGGGAAACTTGTTTGTTGCATACCAAGCCTCATGGAATTTTAGAACTGTTAGAACTTATCATGTTCCTTGTTACCCTTGTACACACTTCCGATATTTGGTGAGACGATTTGACATAAAGAGAGCAACACACTTAAAATTTGACGGTTAACGGTACATGGTTTTCTGACGGAATTGTACCGTTTATTTATTTTAACAAATGTATAAAATTAACTTGGTGAAATACGAAATATTACGTAGAAAAACGTTTATCAAATTGTTGAAGTCCAGCCCCACCCCCTGGCGTTCCGCTGCAGATTGTTTGCTCGGACTGTCCATGTCCGTTCAACCTTCAAAGTCATGCCTGCAACTGCGGATGGGTAACATAACCCTGGAAAAGAATCAAATCAATGGATCAATACCGTAAGCGTAGGATCCGTCACACACGCACACACAGATTTGTTGAATCCCGTTAGGCGCCTGCGGTCTCAGTGGTAGAGCCCGTGCCTGTTGGGTATGAGTCGCGGGTTCGATGCGCGCTGTGTTTCTGACCGCGCCTAAAGTAGTATAGTTTTTACATGTACGACAAATCGACAATAATAATCAGGAGATCACTGTAGTATTCTCAAACAAGCCAACGCTCAGCGTGCAACACGCATAGTCCTTGGCAGGAGCGCCATGCTCCTTGCTCAGCAACGCTGCCAAATCGTGGCCACCACGCATTCTGGAACCAGCAGCAGCAGCAGACTTATTCTTAGGCGGAGGCGGAGGCGGCACCATTGTCCAGTGTGCCCTGTAACTGTGACCACCGGCTTGGGCTTGGGCATGGGCATGGCATTCGAAAATCTCACAAACGCAAATCACGTCTCTGTCGGTGCGGTAGACGTAGATGAGCTGCTGCGCTCCCCTTGATTTGAGCACGCCCACAGGAATTCCCTCTGTTCCATCAGTTAACATGCTCTCCAAAATCGAAGGCGGCATTCTACACACCTCCACGCATTCCAATACCATGCCTGCTGCGTCCTCGTACTTGAAAAATGATTCTTCTTCCTCTTCCTCTTCTTCCGATGATGATGATGATGATGTTGTATTATGATGAAGAAGCAGCTTCCAAACTCCAAAATGGACGTCCGAGTCCAGAGAAAGGAGGCCGACGAGGAGCAACCCCAGGGGGCCGCCGTCCACCACGCAAACTTCACTCCGACGCGGATGAAGGCAGCGCTTCCTGCTGGAGTCCACGAAAAGCAAGGTGCAGCGACGACAGCGCAGGCTGCTGCCAAAATCCACGCAGTAACATGCTCCTGCAACTGTATCGCGCCCTGAAACAAGGAAAAGTTGATTGTTACGGATACCTCCGCTGTCGGGGCAGCAGAATCCCTGGATTCCCAGCGGCCACGGCCACTCCAAGAACCCGTCGCATGTGCCGGTGCCGCGATCCACAATCTCGACGCACCTTACACTGGAATCATCGTAATCCGTGTGCACCGCGATCGTCTTCTCCGTGTTTAAGATGAGGAGCGGCCGGTACTTCCACGACAGGCACGGCCGCGCCTGCGTTCGCGGCAGCATAACCCAAGATTCGTACTCTGCGCTGGCGGGCGTGGAAATGACCAGACTCTCCGTGGCTTTGGCTTGGGCTTGGGCGATGCTGTGCCATTTCCACGTCACGGGATCGAATCCCATGACGGGACGCATGTCCGAGAGCAGCAGCAGGCATGGCTTTCTACAGGAGAGCTGCTGTCTAATATCGCTGCCGCTGTTGCTGTGGCGGATCAGTTGTCGCCATTGCTTGCACACCCCCGCCATGGCGGAGACATCCCTCAGAGAAGCCACGCACATTTGCATAATGTGCAGCGCCACGTCCTCCGGCACATGTACAGATCCTCCCTGCAAATCCATGCTATCATATGCACAGCTACAGCTACAGTCTTGTCAATCACACAGGAACAGGAGCAGCCTAAAGAAGCGGGATATATCGTTAATACAATACAGGTATGGATCCTCCCTGCAAATCCAAGTTAGCATATGCACAGCTACAGCCTTGTTTCTTCAACGATCAGGTGTCAATCACAGAGGAACATGATCAGGAAGAGCCTAAATAAGAGGTATATATCGTTGACAGTTAATACAATGCAGGATTCAGCCTATTGATAAGTCGGCTCTCCGGAATTGAATAAAAACCGTGTCTTTATAAAACTACTGCAATCGCCCGCAGGCGTAGACCGTGGGATGCACTATACCGGAGATTGTGTCTGCGCACACGCCGTTGTTATTAGTCACAGGAGGGGTACACTACTTTCCGCGCGTGCGTGAAACAGGCGGCTTCGGCTTCTTTTCTTTCTCCGCATCAAGGCTGAAGGCACCAACCCGCTATCCAGAATGTATGCTCACCTTTTGTCAATCTAAGAAGACGTAAAACACAAGCAAAGTCGTCAAAACATGCGGCCCTGCGTATTGAACGGTTAACTTTTTCACAAACAGCTGTAAAGTTTAACGCCCATCGCCGCTGTTTGAAGGCGGCCCCTGAAGATGAACCGTTGTCGTATCAGAACATTCTGGAAGTTTCCTTGTTACCAGGTTTTATAGTTGGAAACGCGTACTTTGGAGGGTCTGTCATTCTAAAACGACGGTGGTCAAACCTTTTTGTTTTGAATGCACACTAGCAAATTTGAAACATGCTTCAAAATTTTTTTTATGCCGAAATTTTAAATAAATCCGAAAATGCCTACGAATAATATGGAATTAAAGCATACATGAAAATACGAAAACGCAATCTACTTGAAAACTTTTTTGACGTCGGATTCGAAGGTAGCATGGACCATATGTTGTAACTAGTTGTTGACACATAGTTACACTGTACAACTTTTAATTTAAAAGCTTTAACTTAACTTAATCATATGGAATTTTAAAATAATTGTAATATAGGTACATCGTGGATCCAATTAAAATTTTTTAACTTAGCATTGCCCCCTAGAATCTAACTTATAACTTGGAGCTTTTAAATCTAGAGTCTTACCACTAAGCTATACCTTGATCATGGTAAAGGGCCTTCCATTTTGCTTGGATCCTTGGTGAGGAGGGATTTGGGTGGATTGGAACCCCAATTAGCATTGCCCACCAGATTTGAACCTATAACTTGAAGCTTTCAAATCAAGAGCATTTCCCAAAGCAGGTTGATGAGGGGTAAATTTCCTTGAAAGCACTTTGTGCTTCCATGTTTGTCATTTTTGTAGTTTAATTTAGCTATTTTTCTTTGCAATTTCTTTTCTTTTATCTTTCTAGAAAACCTTGCCGCTTCAGAAGCTAACAATAGAAGTAGCGGCTAAGGTAGATGAAGTATGGAGCTCCTTAGATAGTAAAATCGAAACTATCCTGAAAATTGTAGAAGAATCTAAGGAGGAACAAAGTAGTGACAAGGACAAGAAAAAGCGGAGAGATTCTAGCCCTGCACGTGACAAGGGTAAGGGGAAAATAACTATCTTCGATGAGGTTGTGGACTCAGACACAGAAAATGACGGTGGATGTGAGATCTACCAATATGACCATCCTAAGGGATGTTGTCCAATCATCTCACATCTACAAGAGTCTGGGGTGTATGCACTTAACCTGAGACCTAACAGACGGTAGACACCCCAAAGGTTACCTTATCCTCAAATAACCCAAGGCAGTTCCAGCAACCGTTAACGTACTATCCAAGTGGAACTCCACCACAACCCATCGGGCAACATCAGCAGTGGTAATACCCACAGTCATGGGGGATGCTACTACCGAAACAATAGTACCCTTACCGAAAACCCGATCCTTATGGTTACTACATGCAACAGTTGATTTCTCCAAGTGACTCCATGGATCACACAACTCCCCAACATTACTACCAAGTTCGGGAGTACTTTAGAAGGACTCCTTCTCCTTTGGGAGACGCTCCACATCCATACCATCCTCTTAATCCATCCGCACCTCTTCCACTGGTAGTTCCCATACCTCCTGCTCCAACAATGCAAGGGGAACTCCCCACTCAACCGCAGCAACGTAATGCTACGAGAGCCGTAAACATTCAACCCACTACTGGTTTTGACAACCGCAAAAAGAGAAGACCTTTCTTCAAAACCAAAAGCCTAGACAAGCTCTCACAACCACAAGTAGTTGAGTTTGTGATCACTCCTCCAACACATAAGGCTTCGGTGCTTCCTTCAGTCCAACAACAGAGCCTAACGCATATAGTTATGTTAACACATACTGTAACCGATTGGATCAAGGTAGGCCATCTTCCCAGGAAACTATCTGACCTTGAAAGTTCCTTAATCTACCTCTAAGTCATCGGGAATGAACCGCATAAGGCTCTTCTTGACTCAGGTTCCGGAGTCAACCTAATTTCACGAGAAATGTATCAAGCTTCGAACCTGCCCCAACTCAAGAAGAGCAACATTCAACTAGAGTTGGCTGACCAGTCCATCACCATTCCCTTGGGATTGGTGGAGGACATAGTTACCACTGTGTGTGGTTGGTCATACCCAGCTAATTTCTTGGTGATAGAAGTTAACAACAACGAAGGGACTTCCCAATTATAATGGGAAGGGCATGGCTGAGAACAATAGACGCATGCCTAGGGATCCGTAATTTTTCATTGAAAATATCTAAGATAAACATTTATGGAAAGATCGAGAAGAAGAAAGTTCCATGCATCACATACAGTGATTCATCGGGAGATGACATGGAGGAATGCACAACATCTCCTCCATGCAACAGGTGTGCCCTAGAAACTTTACAACAAAGATGCCTGTATGTAGCAACCACACAACAAGTGGACACCTCGTGGTTGATAGCTAGTCAAAAAAGTAACCGACCAACATGTATGGAACGAATTGGAGGAACAACTCATGCCAACAACAAAGGCATAGATACATTGGAATATGAGCGTCACCAACTTCCACCCCTCAATCTAAGAACATTAATAGGAAGAAGTTGGGCGCTTTTAAGAAACTCAAATAGGTGCCCATTATTTTAGATCTCTCCCTTTCCATTCATTCATGGGGGAGATGGCCACCTATGCTAATCATTTGGGGCCCTCAGTTTTTTTAAAATTTTTTTTACACATTTTTGTTTTATACGTTTTTGTTTTACACATTTTTGTTTTACACGTTTTTGTCTTACATGTTTTTGTTTTACACATTTTTGTTTTACATGTTTTTGTTTTACAAATTTCTTTAACTTTTCTTGTTTTTTTTTACAACATTGTTATACTTTTTCATTTTGTGTGTGTGTGTGTGTGTGTTACCCACCTTGTAAGTTTGTCACCTAATAAGTGTTCTTCATGATGGTATGAACTATTTTCTATTGGTTGCTAATGTTCAATTTTTACCTTTAAGTTATGATGTTGATACTAAGGTATGGTTCTTTTGATATGGCAGGCAATGAGTTCACTTCATCCATACATCCATGAATTTCTATGGTCTCTCTCGGCTTGGAAATGTATAGTCCTTTCTACATAAGAACTATTAATAAATTGGTAACTGGGCATTTCTCAAACTAAGGAAGGACTCAAGGATTGAAAAGGGTGTGACTTCAAGGAAATTTGATGCATTTGTGTTGGCCATTCTCTTGGGTGCTTGGATGTTTTCTTCTTGAGTTTTCTTACCGTTTCGACATTACCCAATTATCGAGAAGCTGAGCAAATAAGAATAACCAAGTCTTTGCATGGTGTGGTTCTCATGCATAAACACGTAAAAAAAAAAGAGAAGAAGTGAGAATTCAAAGCACACCTCTTAGTTGAAATAATCATTTGGGCTACAAGCATTGGTTATGGAACTCAAAATAAAAATGTTCCCTCTAACTAAGGCCCTTCTCACTTCCCATTCTCTCCTCCTTGTTTCGTCGGAATGGTAGTGGCTCTTGGGTGAAGGCATTCTCGTTACTTTAAGAGGATGGATTGGCCGAATGCATTAATGTGAAGTCACTGGATGTGGNTCAGGGCATTAAGGGCATGAGCCTGCTTTGGGAAGGATCCACTGACATTCCTATTTGGTGCACCAGTTAAATTCTTTTCCATAACATTTTTGCAATCTAATTTATTTTATTCATTTCCATCTTGACATCCATTTCATCGATGTTATTGTTGTCTCTTTTTCTCCATCTTTCTTGTTCTTTCTTCTTTCTCCATTCTATCACTACCGGAGGTTCGCTATTCTTCATGGGGGTACAGGGCCCAATTTTTTCGATTTTCTCCTAACCCCTACACCTTCGGTAGTCACCACTATTATATATCTCTAGATCCGTATCAACCATACCACAACTCAGCCAATGGACCTTTCACCGAAGTAAGGTATCGATTGCATTATGATTCATTTACCCTTGCTAACATAAAGACTATGTTGTATGTGCAGATGGCAATCATGCAACACTGGATTGGATTTGGAAGGAACACTTGGAATAGAGCAGTGATGGAAGCAGCTATGCAAGGAGCAAGATCGATGGCGCTCTTACGGATGGACAACGAAAGGTGCAATCTTGGTGTTGACAACAACAAAACTTCTTTCTCTCTTTTTCTCAATTGCCAAATGAGGCCTGATGTCAATGTAATAAGGTGTTCACTCTTGTTGTGATGAACACCAGTTTTGTCTTGTCTTGTAATGATGATCCATTTACATGTCATCCCATTAGTTCCATTTGAGTCAATAATCCCATACCTTCCCAATATTTTGTAAGGAACTCGAGGACAAGTTTTTATTCAGTCATGGGGGTATGATGGAACACGATATTGCATGGGCCACGATATCGCATCTGCAGCGATATCGCATCCCATGTGATATCATGTCGTCCCCCACGATATCGTGTACGCAATATTGCGGTGTGCGACCAAGTCTATAANATACAAGTAAGTTTAGGAAGACAATGAATAATTGACCTTAAGTGTTCCATGAGACATGTAGGCACTTAGTCTGTGGAGTT
>MNCI01008791.1:150495-191370 GCA_015680685.1 Gnetum montanum
GGAGGGGTAAGGTGATGGTGCCATGGTAGGAGATGTTAGACCTAAAAAAATCGTAATAATAAGAAAAATATTGAAAGTACATTGCATGTTTAACACTAAATAGAAAATATCAAAAATAACATGGAAAGGAAAAACTTTCCAATGTTAGGAATGTCTACTCAAGCATACAACCTTACATTTGATGCTTTAAAAAATTAAGAAAATAAAATAAATTATTAGTAGAAAGGAAGGCCCCAACCCTAATAATATTTACATTAATTTCAACATCCATTCTTGAACTTAAAATTTCAAAAGGATTTGAGGTAGAAAGTTATTGCAAACTATCAATATTTATATCAAATTAAGATTCCCCATAAAATGATTGCACAACTTATAGACGACCTTCAATTTCTTGATTAATGTTAATCACATGTCAAAAATATTTACCATCAACTATAACTTTATTGTCAACAATAGTTTTAATCTTTGAGTTAACAAATTTCTTATTAGATATGAAAAAATATATCTTATGAGCTATTTGTTCAAATTAATTAATACTTCTTGTAGCACAGGTAGAAATACTCATAGAATCTTTTTTCTTCTTTAGCTTCTTTATAGACATTTTTATCACTCTTACCTTTGACATTAACTTGATTTTTTGTATCTTTAACTTTAGATTGTGTTTTACTATCCTTAATTTTAACATGTTCTTTCTTTCCCATAGCATCTTTTTTCTTAAGTAGAAAAGAACAAGCATTAAAATATCCTTTACAATAACAAAAATTATAAGAATTAAGAAGATTATAATATGTAATTAGGTGAATATTTGTCTTCCCACCTATTTGTAATACCAATTCTTTTTTATGATTAAGAAGATTTATTTCAACAAAAAAATGTCTATGAAAATTAAAAGTTGTGGAAATAGAGTCCATATGTTTAATGGGACTAAGAAGCCCAAAGATTTTTCACTTAGGTTTTTGAAAAATAAATGGAAAATTAAATAGCTTGACAAAATATGAAACTTTAGAATATTCTTTACATTAGACATCAAAATTTGAGTTCACTTATGAATGATGAATATTACATGGTTATGTATAAATAACCCTATATCTAGGGTACATTGGATCATCAAAGAATTTCCTAGCTTAACAAGTAGAAAAAAATGAGAACAATACCAAGTATGAATGACTTAAATATCATATTTTTATATCAAATCATTTAATTACAAAGAGAAGCTTCGATTATAAGGCATCATCATCATCCTAGCCTTATCCCAATAAAATGGGGTCATCTACTTGAGTTGTTTTTATGTCATTCACCTCTATGAAGAGCTACATCTTTATTTATTTGTAATTTTTTAAAATCAGCTTCGATTGTTTTTTCCCATGTCTTATTTGATCTTTGTTTCAATGGCTTTCTTAGAATAGTGATGGAGCAATCTTTGTTATAGGCTCATTGTATGATCTTCTTTGTGCATGTCCAAATCATCTAAGTTAGCATTCTTGTAGCTTATCTAAAATAGAAGCCACTTCAAGTCTTTCTCTAATGTTTGTATTATGTAGTTTTTCTCTTCTAGTAACATTCAATATCCATTAAAGCATTCACATTTCTACCACTCTAATTTATTCTTCATGCCTATTTTGTATTGTCCAATATTCAACACAATATAAGATAGCAAGCTTGATTACTATCCTATAAAATTTCTCCTTTAATTTTATTCGAATTCTTTTATCACATATAACATGACTATATTGTCTTCATTTTGATTGACTTGCCTCACTTCAATTTTTTACATCTGTATCAAGTTCTCCATTTGCTTAGAGGATTGATCTTAGTTAGTGGAACTATTTGTAGTGACAAATTTTGTTATCTTGAATTATCATGTTTATTTCACCATTATTTATGCTATTATTAAAATTTTATTTCATATATTTTATTTTACTAATACTAATTTTTAAGCCTTTTGATTCTAGAGCATGTCTTCAATTCTCCATTTTAGAAGCAATATTTTCTCAAGTTGTATCTACCAATACAGTATCATCTACAAATGGCAACACCAAAGGATTTCATCTTGTATTTCCTTTGTTAATTCATCAATAATAATGATAAATAAGTATGTGCTATGCATAAACCTCTTGATGTAAACTTATTGTGATTGAAAAATTAGATGTTGTTCCACAAGTTATTCTAATTTTAGTCGTAGATCTTTCATATATGTCTTGAATCACCTTACTATATTTATCAAGGTTATTTTTCCTCTGCAAGACATGAGAACCGAGAACTTATAAGGAGGGTTGAATAAGTTCCCCAATTTGAACAACCAAGACAATCAAAACCACACACAAATTTATGTGGTTCTCCAACTTGGGTACTTCCATACTTGGAGGGTAGAATCCTTGCATACCTCTAGAGATTGTTCCTTAGAAAAATGTGGTTTAGAGGGCACCACAACCTTTACAAAGTTTGAGCTTTACTCAGAGTGTTTTCTTGTAGGAAATACAAAATTTGGTTTAGAGGATCCCATAACCTTTACAAAGAAGTAATCTCCGCATGGAGTGTTTTCTTGCTGGAAACACACTCAACCTTGTAATGTCCTAACAAGCTCACAAGATGCCTTCTCTCAAGAAGCACATCAACCCCCTAGGGCTACAAAGAAAGAAAAAGAATCAAAGAAAGAATGTAACTAACTTTACAAATTCCTTACAATTTGTGCTCACACAAAATAATTTACAAATAATAAAAGAATTGAGGAATAGAACAAATTCACTTAATGTAGGCAATGAATATTCCAATGAATAGTGCTTGTATAGTGTTTGTCATTTTCACAAGAATTCCACTATATTTTATAGCCTTTTACTTTTCAAATACTCCTTAGAATTCATGCAAAAGCTAAGAAATAGCTAGTTGGAATGTCCTTGAGCTTGGGATGTCTCATTGAAAATTGGCCACATGTAGGTGGGACATCCCACTAAAAATTGGGACATCTTACTTGGGATGTTCCAATTAGGATGTCTCATCAGCAATTGGGATGTCTATTAATTTTATGGGAAATCTGGCTTAAAACTAAGTCTTCACCTCTGGGACATTTGTTGATCTTCTAGAACGTTAAGATAGATACCAAAACATCTTCATTTGGCTTGTAGGTTTCATACATCCTTGAAATCTTCCATCTTGGTTGAGACTTCTTATCATCTCAACTCAACTCTCATCTTGATCTCATCTTGTTCTTTGTCTTGATATCATGAAGCTCTTGTCTCATTTTCATGGAGTCCTTGTTCTTTCGTAGCCCTGTAAGACCATACAAAACACATTTTCTAAATTTTCCATTTTCTAGGATTTTGACATACCAAAAGGTCAACAATATCCCTCTTTTTGGTGATGTTGAAAACTTGAGAAAATGGGTTATTATAATCCATAATATTATATGCTAGATAGTGAAAACCACAAACATTTGCAAATATAGCTAAGGATGAAAAAGAGATGAATAGTCATTAATGGGTATACATCCTTCAGCATGGATTTGAAACTACTTTAGAAATATTTCATTGAGAGTTTCCCATATTTATTCATACAGCAAGTCCAGATAATTAACTATTGTAAAAGATATTTTCATGAATAACCAAAGGCTAAACTCGAAGCATTGAAAGAATCTATCTCTAATATAATAAGCCATTAGTAATAAAAACACTATTTACTTGATATACATACTTGATATGATTATGAAGACTACATCCATAATAAATGCCAACTTTTAACAAATAGTCTTTACCATATATCTTCTATTACCAATACCAATATCTTATGAATGACATTTTCTTTCCATATTTGAACATCATCAAAAAGATACAAGAAGTAGATTTTATTACCAAGGAGAGAGAGATAACACATTTATCTTTGAAGAGCTTAGATCCAATAGTCAACAGAATGATTAAGGCTTCATAATTGATCATGCTAAATATCTTAAAATAATCAATCATATTCTTAAAAAAATGCTCATAAAGCAATTTTATGCAGCCATGTCAATTTCAAATTCTAGTACTAATAAAGACCATCTTTAGGTATAAGATCCAAAAATGATTTAACCAAAAATAACTAACACTTTTACCTTAGATACTTTACCAAGTTTTAATATGAATATACTTGTTCTTTTGTATTTTGTGTCATGTGCACTAGAATTGGAAGTCTTGAAACATGAGTGTCTTTTAATGAGTCTTTGAAGGCTCCTCCTACACTAGTGGCCCAAAAGATAATGATTGTTGATAAGGTATAGGCTCCCCCTACATAAGTGCTAATTTTCTTCCAAATTTTGCAATGCATCTACTACTTGAATTTCCTTCCTTTGGTCACCCTGACTTTGTGGAGATGCATCCTTGAATAAATCTATAATGTCATACTAAGATTAAGTATGGAGACTTTTGGACTTAAATTCTCTTATTAGTAGTACCTTCAATAGATGATAAATACCAAAATTTTCAGCAATAGAAATAAGTAGATATTAATAACCCTTTCAATGAAAAGCTCCTTGTTGATCTTTCCTAAAAAGTTCATGAAGTACAGTTAAGAGCCTTAAACCACTTGAAACCATTACATAGTAGTTAAGGATCCAAAAATTGACCTACCAATATTCATTAAAAATCTTTCAAACCATTTGGTACTTTAACATATTACAACCCAAAATAAGCATAATATTTGCATCAATGAGTTGGATCACAAGGTATATATGTTCTAACAAAGTGAGATGATGCAAACTTACTAGACCCTACCTTGTGAGTTTTTATACCTTGATAGTCTCTTGAGATAATTAACATCAATATCCATAAACATTGTGATGGTCACATGCTTTTATCTGCAACTCAACATCTTGTAAGACTAGGTGAGATTTTCTTTAGATAACCAAATATTTTTAGTATAATCCATTCAATTAATTTCCTAACTACTAACATTTATAAACATAAACTAATCTACTCTAAGCCTAGAAAATGAAGAATTGAAGATTTACCGTTACTTACATTACTTACTTTCTAGCATGAACATGATTAATGAAGTTTGAGATTAGGTCCTTCATCATAAAGTGCCTCCTTAGCATGCAATTGTTTCTTACCTTTTCTTTCATCAACATCTTTGTTTGAATCTTCAAACTCATATGAGGTTGCTACTTTGTCATGTTCATGTTCTTCAAAATGAGAACTAATAATTTTTTCTAATTATGGATCTTGATCCTTTTATTTCATTAGAGACTATTCCTTCCTCTTATTCATTGGTTCTCTAAGCTTTTGTACCCTACAAGTTACACTTACTAGACTTTCCTTACCAAGACCAAGTATCCACATTATTTTGCTCTATAGGTGGTTGATAATAACCTTGTTCATGTCCACATACTTTACAACAAAAATATAGGGTATTTCTAATTTGGATAGGATAATCAAACCTGGTCTTGTTTCTCCTTTTAGACAATACCAAACTTGTACAAGTGTTATTTTGAGAATCCTCTTTCAAATCTTTGTTGTTGTGCTAATTTTGAAGCACTTCTTGATTTTTGCTAGTCCTTGCATCTTGTGTGTCTCTACACTTCTGCTCATATAAATGGGTTAGTAATTGAATCTTATCCTTTACATCTATGAGTTTCCTTTTTAGAGTAGAGCATATAGTATATAATTCAAAAATTTCATTCTCTTTTATATCCATATATTTTCTTAATTTTTCATTAAATAATGTAAAGTAATAATTTCCTCACATAATTCACTATACCTTTCATCAGCTTTACCTTTAGATTCTTCAAGGAATTTTGTAGAATTTTCATGTGTAAGAGCTATGCATATAAGATGTGAGTCTGTTGTAGTATCATTTGATTCATTCTCACTTTGTTCATCATCCCACCTAGTTTAGAGATTCTTCTTTTTTGTATCAACTTTGAATTGGTCCTTCTTTGGAAACCTACCAACTCTTGGACATTTGGAGTCCACATGGCCTCTACCACCACAAACTTAACATTCTGAGCACCAAGAACTTAGACGGAGGGTTGAACAAGTTCCCCAAATTAAAAAACTAAGATGACCAAAATTGCAAATAATTTTTACATGATTTCCCAACTTGGGTACATCCACACTTGGAGGGTAGAAACCTTGCACACCTTTGGACTTTGTTTCTTCAAAATGTGGTTTAGAGGGCATCACAACCTTTACAAAGTTTAAGCTTCGCTTAGAGTGTTTTCTCACTAGACAAACACTCAACCCTGTAAGATTCCAACAAGCTTAAAATGCAGTTTCAAGGATCCCACAATCTTTACAAAATGTGAGCTCTACACTAGAGTGTTTCATTGTTGTGAATACACTCAACCCTACAAGGTCTCAACAAGCTCAATGAAGATGCCTTCCTACAAGAAGCACATCAACCCTGCAAGGCTTATAGGAAGAAAAAAAAAATCAATGAGAGAGTGTAACTCACTTTACAAATTCCTTGCAATAAAGCTCTCAAAAATTCATAAAAATTCACAAATGATGAACATAATAAGGAACAAAGCTAATTCACTGAATATATAATAATGGGATTCATCAATGAATATTGCTTGTACATTTTCCAAGAATTTCAATTTGTATTATAGTCTTTTACTTTCCAAGAACTCCTCAAAATTCATGCAACAAATAAGAAATAGCTAATTGGAACATCCCATTCAAGGTTGGGACATCTATCTAAACATAGTTTCTATTTTGGTGGGACATCCCACAAAAAATTGAAACATCTCCCTTGGGACATCTTAGTTAGGATGTCCCAACAACAATTAGGATGTATGTTATTAATTTGGAGCATCTCGCCTACAAGTGAACTTTGAACTCTGGACCATTTCTTTGATGTTTTAACATGTCATCAAACCTTAGAACATCTTCATTTGGCTTGTAGAATCTGTTTGCATCTCAGATCTAATTTTTTCACGCCAACTCTCATTTTATCATCCCAGCTCTCATTTTTTCATCCTAGTTCAACTCTTGTTTTAACTCTCCTCTTGTTTTGAGGCTCTTGCTCAATGATCTTATTACCTTTTTCTTTTCTTAGCCCTAGAAGATTAAAGCACATTTTCACATTTTCCATTTTCTAAGGTTTTGAGACATCAAAAGGTCAAAAATACCCCTCCTTTTTAATGATGTCTAAAACTTAAGAAAATAAGTTAACATAATACCATGATATATAAAAATTACAAACATTCTAAAATATATTCCTATAGCAATAGAAGAGGAAAAGGGAAAAGGATGTATTAGTTAAAAGGCTCATATCCATTGGTTCTAATCACATGATATCACATAGAAAAATGGTAACAACATGAACTTCCCAAGAACAATCCATCATGTATCATGAGAAAGGGAAAATCAAATAATCACATAGAGCCAAAAGCATAAATTGTCTCCAATTTATATTAAACATTATCTCCAAAGTATAGTAAGAAAAATAAGCATATAGCATGATCACATCTATAAACAACCATGTCACCACAAGCATAACCATGAATCATAATAATCAAAAAACCATCTCATGCCTAAGGATATACATAAACATCACAAAAAAATCTTCCTTTTTTAGACATCATCCAAAAGGAGGGCAAGATGAAAGTGCACTAATCACTGATCTTTGTATCATCATACTCATTAGAGTTAGACATTGCACTAGTGGATTAGTAAGTCTCTTCCTCATCATCATCATTGCTAGTGTTGGAGCTAGAGACATGCTGTTCATCCTCATTAAAAGAAGATACTATGATAAGAGCTCTTTAGGAGCAAAGATTGACCTGGAAATTTGATGATAAAGGTTGATGAGATGGAGCTTGTTGAGAGGATGAGGAAGCACCCATTTGTTGGTAATTTATGGGATTAGTTGGCATATAATGGGATGTGGTTCCAAAAATGATCTCCATCACCTACTACTCCAAGGATTAACAAACATTCTCTTGAATATAAGAACTTGGTCCAAACTACTTGGTATTAGGAATGGACTCCCTCTAGACATATGCAGGTGATGTAGTAAGATCCTTAAAGTCCAACGCATTTCTTGAATCATATGCTTGGGATGACCTAGCTATTATAGAATTTTTGGCTGGAGTGGGACTATTCTCCTTACTATTTTACATAAGAGGAGTAGTAATCTCCTTGAACTATTGTGGATTTGGAGGTAGTGGTACACCTACTACATCCATTCTATTATGAAGGTAAGAGAGATTTCATCTGATCATCCTAAAAGTTTTGGAAAATGGTTTTAAGGCCTTTTTTATAGTTGACTTCACTTGAGCATTGATAGATTTATATCTCCTAAGTTGAGAAGAGGCCCTAGGTGGTGATGTAGCCTAGTTTCTTCTTACCTTCTGAGGTCTGGAAGTTGAAATTTTAGATTCTGCCTGTGCGATGCTTCTTTTCTTTAAATATTCACCAAGACTTCTCTTTCCTTTAAGTAGAGGCATATCAAGAATAGGGACATTTGCCTATCAAATCAATAAACTAATGAGAAGAGGGTGTCTAAGAATCCTTTCTTTGGTATATATCCCGAACATGTCCCTAGAAAGAATATGTCCCAAGTCTAATGGCTGCCCAATGAGAAGACAACAAAGAACAAAAGCTTGGGATGGTAGTAAATAATTATAGCTTCTTCCTTTAACAATGATGTTATATAAGATAATAAGAGAGAGGGTTGAAGCATCTTGGGCCATTTAATGTTTAAACACTTTACCACTTCTCAGGGATTACAAATGACTAAAAATAGCATCATAGAATTCATTGTGAGAAATAGGGATCACTCCATTAGTGAAAATATCAGATATGGAATGTATGGTGATCCTATGCACTTTAGAGTTTGAAATGCTAAGAATAACATTTACTACTTGATCTGAGCCCTCAATTACAATCCTCCCAACTATAGAAGTGAAGGCTCCAATAGTATCTTTAGCAATAATAATGTTACAATGAAACTCTCTAAACAAAATCTCAGGTCGAAAAAATTCATTCTAAACATAGAAACCCAATTGATTACTTGGAAAAGCACCATTTACTCCTTTTGATGATGTTGAAAATTGAGATTTCTTTCAGAAACAATGGAGATAGAGCAAGTTACCTCGAATTAATGTTGAGCATCTGAAGAATAGAATTGTGGTAGATAAGTGTTTGGCTTGCTTGAAGAAGCTCCCTTTGTATTTTTTTCCCTTGTAAGGAGGAGCTCTTGATGTACCAATCTTTCTATGAGCCATGGGTTTTGGAAGAAATGGACTAGAAATGCAACTTGGAGGAAGCTCTTGATGACTACATTAGGACATATAAGGTTTGAGGGAATGAAGTGAGGAAAAGAATGGGGATCAGTTTTATATACTTGTGGATGTCAAGGGGTTTCTCAAAAATGGGGATGTCCCATAAAAAATGGAACTTCTCATCGGAGTTGCCCAAAGCATAGTGGGATGTCCAAGATTCAGATGGGATGTTCCAGGTGGGATGTCTCACAAAGTAGTTGGATGTCCCAACATGTAGTTGGCTATTTTTGTACTGCAAGGATGAGGGCTCAAAGGAAATTCTACCATAGATAATTCTAATTAGAAAACAAGGTTAAAAATTTTATGCAAGTCAAAGAATAGTTTTACCAATACTTGTAATATAGGTACACCCTAAGATATATAGTGCACTTAAAACCTTATAACTCAGCATTACCACTAGAATCTAACTTATGACTTGGAGCTTTCAAATCTAAAGTATTACCATTAGGCTATACCTCAATCATGGTAAAGGACCTTTCCTTTTGCTTGGGTCTTGGGCAAGGAGAGATCTGTATTAATTGGAACCCCAATCAACATTTCCCACCAAAATCAAACCTATAACTTGGAGCTTTCAAATTAAGAGCATTTTCCCAAAGCATGCTGATGAAGGATCAAATTCCATGAAAGCACTTTGTGCTCCAATGTTTGTCATTTTGTAGTTTAATTTAGCAATTTTTCTACCTAACTTGCTTTAGCTACTGTACAAGATCTACTAAAACCTTTTAAGTACAAAATTTTTTAAGGTTATGTTATAATTAAGAATAGTTGGTCCTAATAACATATCATTGAGATGAGAGGAAAATTATTTTGGATTTGATTAGCTATAAATAACTTACCTATTGCAAGAAACATTCTTTTTAAATTTTTGTTGGAATGAATAGGAAGTGTTTTTTAGAATTAGTTTGAAGGGTGAAAATTAATATTAGCATCCTAAAATTATTAGTGTATCTTGATGCTATAAAGTACTAATGCACTTTGTGTCTAGTTATCTTGGTCATGAACTAGAGTATGATTCATATGGATATATATTGTAACAATATTTACCTCTAAGCCATATATTCTAATTAGAATTTTCTAACTCAACATTACCCACCAAAATTAAACCCATAACTTGGAGTTTCCAAATTAAGAGTCTTACTATGAGGTGTTATCCTAGTAGTAAGTGTCTTGACCTGGTAACTTGAGATCACTAGTTCAATTCTACTTGAGAACAATGAAGTGTTAGCCTAGTGCTAAAACTCTTAATTTGAAAGCTCTAAGTCATGAGTTTTATTTTGGTGGAAAATGCTAGGAAGCATCTATATTTCAATTATTTTGGGATTCCAATGTACTAACGACAACTCCCTTCCTCCTAAAATTGAAAAAAAAATTATAAAAGAAATTCTAAAATTAGTTCAATAGATCAAAGGGATCTTAGTGGACATAACAATGAGGTGTTACCCTAATGGTAAGATTTTTGATTTCCATTTCATGGGTTTGATTTTGGTACACAATGTTGAGTTATAAGTTCTAATTAGACTATATATCTTGAAGTGTACCTAGATTACAATTATTTTTTGGTTTCAACTAGCACACCCTCCCTCCATTCCCTTACTCAACATAATTAAAATTTTTAATTTCAGTTTTGCTTATCATATTAAGAGGAGGAGGGAAAAAGGGAAAGTTGTGGGTGGGGGGGATGGGGTGGGTGGGTTGTGGGGTGTGAAAGTACATCACATGTTTAACACTAAATAGAAAATATCAAAAATAACATGGAAAGGAAAAAATTTCCATAATATTTACATTACTTTCAACATCCATGCTTAAACTTAAAACTACAAAAGGATTTAAGGTAGAAAGTTATTGCAAAATATCAATATTTATATCAAAGTAAGATTCATCATAAAATGGTTGCATAACTTCTAGATGACCTTTAATTTCTCAATTAATGTTAATCATATGTTGAGAATCTTTACGATCAATTATAACCTTCTTGTCAATAATAGTTTTAATCTTTGAGTTAACAAATTTCTTATTAGATATGAACGAATGTATCTTATGAGCTATTTATTCATATTGATCAATACTTCTTATAGTACATGTAGAAATATTCATAGAATCTTTTGTCTTCTTTAGTTTCTTTATAGACATTTGATCATGCTTATCTTTGACATTCTTGATTTTTTGTATCTTTAACTTTAGATTGTGTTTTGCTATCCTTAATTTTAACATGTTTTTTCTTTTCCAAAGCATCTTTTTTCTTAAGTAGAAAAGAACAAGCATTAAAATATCTTTCACAACAAGAAAAATGGTAAGAATTAAGAAGATTATAATATGTAATTAGCTAAATATATATCTTTCCACTTGTTTGTACCAATTTTTTTTACAATTAAGAATTTTTATTTTAACAAAAAAATATTTATAAAAATCAAAAGTTGTGGTAATAAATTCCACATGTTTAATGGTACCAAGACGCCTAATGATTTTTCACTTAGATTTTTGAAAAATCAATGAAAAATTAAATAGCTTGACAAAATATGAAACTTTAGAATATTCTTTATATTAGACATCAAACTTTAGAATATAGTCTTACGAATGACTAAGACTATATGGTTATTGATAAATAACCCTATATCTAGGGTACATTACATCATCAAAGCATTGCCTAGCTTAACACATAGAAAAAAAAAAGAATAATACCAAGTATGAATGATTTAAATATCATATTTTTATATCAAATCATTTAATTTTGAAGAAAAGCTTCGATTACAAGGCATGATCATCATCCTAGCCTTGTCCCAACAAAAGGGGATCCTCTACATGAGTTTTTTTTTACACCATTCACCTTTAAGAAGAGTTAGCTCTTTATTTATTTGCAATTTTTTCAAATCATCTTTGATTGTTTATTCCCATGTCTTCTTTGGTCTTCATTTTGGTCGATTTCTTGGAATAGTGATAGAGAAATCTTTATTTATAGGCTCATTGTTTGATCTTCTTTGCACATGTCCAAATCACCTAAGTTGTCATTCTTGTAACTTATCTAAAATAGAAGTCACTTCAAATATTTCTCTAATGTTTGCATTATGTAGATTTTTTTATTCTAGTAGCATTCAATATCCATCAAGAATTTGCATTTTTTCCACTCTAATTTATTATTCATGCCTCCTTTTTATTGCTCAACATTCAACATAATATAGGATAGTAGGCTTGATTGTTGTCCTATAAAATTTTCCCTTGAATTTTATTGGTATTATTTTATCACATATAATACAACTATGTTATCTTCATTTTGACCAACTTGCCTTCTATTCCTTATATTTGTATCAATTTCACCATCTGGTTGGAGGATTGATCCTATTTAGTGGAACTATTTATAGCAAGGCATTTTGTTGCCTTAAATTGTCACATCTATTTCACCACTATTTATGTTGTTATTAAAATTGCATTTCATATATTTTGTTTTACTAATACTAATTTTTAATCCTTTTGATTTTAGAGCATGTCTCCAATTCTCCATTTTAGAAGCAATATTTTCTAGAGTTGTATCCACCAATATACTATCATCTACAAATAACATACACCAAAGGATTTCATCTTGTATTTCCTTTGTTAATTCATGAATAATAATGATAAATATGTATGGGCTACACATAGGCCCTTAATGTAAACCTGCTATGATTGAAAAAAATGTATGTTGTTCCACAAGCTATTCTAATTTTAGTAGTAGATCTTTTATACATGTCTTGAATCACTTTACTATATTTATTAAGGATTTTTTTTCTTCACAAGATCCACCAAATAAGATCTCTAGGCACTTTTTCATATGATTTTTTTGAAGTTAATAAACACATATTATAAAACCCCAAAATAATTATAATATAGGTACATCCCAAGATATAGTCTAATTAGAACTTTATAACTAAACATTTCCTATTAGAGTTAAACCCATGACTTGGAGCTTTTAAATTAAGAGTCTTACCACTAGGAAAACACATAATTATTGACTTGTCATATTTATGGGGCATTAAAACCTAAAATAAGTGAAACATATGTATACCCCAAGATTTATAGAAGTTTATAAATTAGTGCTACCTAGTAAAATCAAATCTATGACTTGGGGTTACTAGGCCAAGAGCCATACCACTACACTAATAGCTCATTGTTGACCTGTCATATTTATGGTTTGCATTATGTGTCTATTATAAGGTCCATCATTTAGAGTGATGGTAAAGATCTCTTTTCTCAAGTTGTAAGACCTAGGTTTAAGCCTATGCACAACCACTCAAACAGATGTTAGGCTTTTGTTCATCCACTAATCCTCTTAGGATGTTACTTGGTGGGATAAGCATCAATTCTCCATGTGATGATCCTTTTTATTATGCCTCTATTAATTGCACATAAAATAATCATGTTAGAGTTATCATGGATTTTTTTTGAATTTTAAATTAGGAAAAAAGAGCTATAAGGATATCTAAGCTTCATAAGAGTAGTGTGGTTTTAGAAAATAATTTAACTTAAACAAAAACATTTATCTTATACTAAAACTTATAAAAAAATTAAATAAGCCTATGATAATTATGATTTGTAGCTAATAAAAGATCATAATACAATCTCCATAAAAACTTATTTGGGTCTAACATTCTCCTACATGAATACTTATTTATTATTGAATTAATGATCTTAATAAAGGATATGTTGTAATCAAGAAGAGTAACTTCTAATAACACACCATTGAAAGGCCTAGAAAACATCATTTCATGTTAGTGGATTAGATATCAAACCTTATCTATTTCATGCTAAGATTCAAGATATTCTACCTTGAAGGGATTAAGTACAAGAAAAATTCCATCACATATCTTACCTACAAAATGAAAATTTAGAGTTTCATTTACCAGTCAATAATGATTTAAAATATTCTAAATTTTATCCTATGAAATAAATTAAAGTTTCTTATAAGGATCATCACTTGAAGACATAGTGCTCATCCTACTAAGCGGGGTCCGAGGAGGGTTGGTACATGAGCAAAAACCTAACCTTTTTAAGTAGCTATGTCTAGGCTTGAACCTAAGTCTTCAACTTGAAAAAAGAGGTTCTTACAACCATAATTTAAGTTTAATAATTTTATGCATAGAATTTCATAATTAAATACATAAGATTCATAGTGTGAAGTAGATAATCATTATTTAAGATTCTATCTAGACCATTATTACATTAATGTATGCATAGGAAATGGGGTTTGTTGGAACATGAAATAAATACTATAAATACATCCATCCCAAAACATATAGGCAATAGGATATATTAAAATTATTAGAGAGGAATATAACAATGTCTCAAGTATGATTTGAGTTAATAATCTCTTATCTAAGAAAAGAATGAGCTAACCACTTGAATCATGTATCACTAGATTGATGTATTAAAAAAATTAATCTTTAGTTGGATAAACTATATCATAGTTAAAGTTTTCATTATTCTTCATTAATGTATGTGAAAACAACCATAAGAAAGAGGAAGGGAGAGTAATCTAAGATATTCCATGCTAACCTCTCTAATTATTGATGGATGAATTTCCCTGTAATTCATATGAGTTAGGCTAGTTATATGTGTAACATTATCATAATGGTATCACCATCCACATAAAGGGTTTGATCATTATTGATAGTTTTACTCTCATGGTTGTGTAATAACTTTACTATGATGATATTCATATTGAGAATATGTTAGTTAGTTAGGTTTTTTTTTAATACAAACTTTATATTTAATACATAAGCTTCAATCTTTTGAGGTACTACACAATTTGTAACATAACTACATAAACATCCTTTACATGCTCATTTTATCAATAGTTGCAACCATTATTCTTTTTTATTTGAGATGTTTCTTCTACTTTGGATATCTTTTGATTTACATTTTCCTCTCTATTGTACTACTTATTCACTATTACTTGTTCATTCATTTTCTTAATGAATTTGTGAATGGTGGAAAGCTTTTCACATATATTATCCCATATTTTTTGTACCTTAAGTACTATCTTTGAAACTATCTTCTAATTTGAAAAATTCTTTTACTGTACAACCTCTTATACTATACTATTTTCAACTTTTATAGCTTATATCATCTTTTCTTATTTTTACATGATGTTGCATCTTATTTAAATTCTCTTACACATTTTCTATTCTATGACTCTTTTTCTTTTTTGAGCTACCTAATTGAGTAGTTGAATTTCATGAACCTTTACCTTAAAAAGTCAACTTTGGACATATATTTCTAAACTAAAACATACACTAACCAAAGAGTGTTAAAATACTACTTTAGAAAGAAATTTCTCACACTTCATAATACTTAAAGAGAAACATTAAAAATAGAAAAATTATAAGAGTGTCTAGCCTAGTATCAAAAACTAGGGCTTATGATTAACATGAACATCCTTAGAATTTAATGAGCCATTGCCTAAACATATAACATGGTAAAAAGGAAGAAATTTAGTACATAGAAAATTAGTAGGAAAAATATATAAAATTCTCTTATTTGACTCAAAAAAAAAAAAGGATCATGAACTACAAAGCCACATAAGATAAGAACAAAAATGCATCCTACATCAAAATAAACCTAAAATTGGAATTTTTTACTTATGTTGAGTAAGACCTCTTGGATCTATTGAACCTATTTTAGAATTATTTTTATGAATTTTTTAAAATTAATAGCTTAATGCTACCTAGTGGAATCAATCCTATGACTTGGAGTTACTAAGTTAAGACTCTTATCAATGATACTAATACTAATATTGATTTTTTGTTATGTTTATGTAAATTGAAAGGATTTATCAAACAAATGAGCTTATTCAAAATACATTAATAGAAATTAGTCCTAAGTATAGTAGATATGTACAATATTCATGCAACTTAAACATATCTTCTATATATTTTTCTAGAACTAACATTAGTAGCTTGAATAGCTCATACAAAAACTAACTAGAGATTTATCATTTTATTATGAAGAAATGCATTTTGTAATATTCTAATAATACATGTTGTTCATCTTCTACCACTTACAATAAACATAGTTAACAAATTCTATCTTCATGTTTCTTATTTTTCTATCTTCTTATTTCAACTTGGAGATGATGTTATCCTATTTGCTAATTAGTGTTTTCATGGATATTAGAATTGTTCCATGTAGATATTTTGTTTCTTCATGTCTAATACCTCTAATATTTGGTAGTAAAATTAAATATTTTTTTTATTTATGCCTCATTTTACCATCTTTCTAAAACTTTCTTATTAACAAGTTTTCGGGCTTTTTTTAAATTTATTCTTATATTAATATTATCAATTCCTCATTTTTGTAACCACAATCATCCTTGATGGAACCATCCCTATTATTGAGATTTTCAAATGATCTCTCTTGAGATCTTATTGTTATTTTTATTACTCACATAGAATGTTAGGAACTGATACATTGCTTTAGCTTCCAATGGTAACAAATTAGTTTCTAATAAAAGCATTGCATATGGAACTCAAGTTTTTACCTTAAATTCATCTAACATGAACTATGTTTGAAGTTTTTCATTTTTTTATGATCCTTAATCAAGACCTAGGCCCCACACCACATATCCATAAAGCATTGTAGTTTGGATAATTGTTTTAAAAAGATATTTTTAAATTTTTCAGGTCCAAATATTGTAATTGGTACATTTTTTTCTTCATTGTATAGAAAGCCTTTCATCCATTTACAATTCTATGTGATATACAATGCTTCCACTTATAATTTTTAGAAAATTTACTCCCAAATATCTATAAGCATTCACTATCTTAAGTCTTTTATTATTTAGTTGAAAAGTGTAATCTTTCTTCTTAGTTCCACAAATTAGCAATTTTTTTTTTCAATATTCAACTTAATTTTTGTATATTCATAATATTTTATTACAAGGAAACCATTACACAAGTCTTATTTCCCAACCAAAACCATAACTAGAATTGACCATCAAATCAACCACAACCAATGAGAATGATAATACTTAATATTGTTAGCAATAAAACATTTTATTGAATCAAAATCAAAGTGGAAAATTAAGAATTATTTCTTACAAAGCTCATTTCTCCTTTATAATTGCTGAAAGACTAACCTAGCAAAGAGGAAACAAATTCTCCCATAAGGTATCATTTTGTAAAGGTAAATCCAGCTTAGTGAAAGGTATTTTCTTATAAAGTATAATTGCCTAAGGCTAACATAGCTTGGAAAGAAATGGCTCTAATGGAAAAGATAACCCTAAGATGACTTCAGATTATACCAATAACTTTATATTCAAGGTGAAACTATGGAGGTCAAATTTTGAATTTAGGGAAATTACAAAGATATAACTCTATCATTCACACTCATCACATGTTAACATATTATAATATATAGTTAATGGATAATGAACCTTGTGACTATATGTTAGTGAAAGATAGATGATTTACAAAGGGTGTCTCTTGATAGCATGTAAGAACAATGAGGTATTAGCTTAGTGGTAAGATTATTGATTTAAAAGCTCCAAGTCATAGGTTCAATTATGGTGGGTAATTTTAAGTTATAAAGTTCTAATTAGACTATATATCTTAGGGTGTACTTTTATCACAATTATTTTGGGGTTTTAACATCCTTGATAGTGTATTAGTACTAAAGGATATTTGATGTAGGAGACTAGTGCACTACATGACAATTCAAAATACATAATAAGAATGTTATGGATACCACATCGATGATTATTAATTAAAAAGTAATTATGTTGCATTAAACAATAGATAACACATTGTAAAAGTGATGAAATACTACAATGATAATTAGCAGTAGTGCATAATAGGGAAATGATGGTGCCACATTAACAGTTAAAGATACCCAATAATGAGAGTGGGACTATCATGTCTATAGTTCAAGATAAATTGCAAGGAAAGTGAAAATATTATTTTGATACTTTGAGATGACCTAGAAAGAAAATAAAGAAGTCCCATTGATAATTTCAAAAATGATCCTTGTAAGAGATAGTTACAGTGCGTTGATGATTAGGAGTAATCCTTGATAGAGACTAAAATACCATATTAAGAAAGATATCCTTTGAAGGAGATGAAGTAACATGTTAATTATGGAAGAAGGCTTGAAGTAGCAAGGAATGTGCCATGTTAATACTAAGGTATGATTTGTGAGATTGATAAAAGTGTCACATCAATAATAAAAGAGGAAGTACAATAGTGAAAAAAGTGCCATGTTAGCATGAAAGGATGATATGTAAGAGGAGGGGATATTATGTTGAAAATTTAAAATAATGTATGATATGGATGAAAATGTTACATTGACAATGAGAAATGATGTAGTAAGAAGAGGAGAGTGTCACATTAGAAATGAAAAATAGAGGGACACATGTTCCACATTAACAATAAGTAATAATTCATCAAGGAGAGGAAAGTGTCATATTAACAATGTAAAATAATGCATGAGAGTAGAAGTGAAGAGGAATTGACATGGATTTCATTATTAAATTACTCCATAATAGAAATGGAAAAGATTCCATCCTTTTAATGATAGATCTTTTGACTAAATCTTCTTATTTATAACTAGTAAGACATTAGCCAATGCTGATGAAGTTGTTCATTTTCTTTCAAAAATTATTAGACTTCACGATATTATAGCTATTATTGTTTTAGATGAGATGAAAAGTTCACTTTTCAATTTTAGCAAGCCTTTTAGACAAATAGGGAAGCTAAGTGAAATCTCATCTTAGATTATCATTCTCAAATTGATGGTTACATAGGACAAATAAATTACAGTATAGAAAACAAGGTTAGAGCTTGTGCATTAGAATACCAAGATAGTTGGGATAGATTGCTATCTTTGGTAGAGTTTTCTTATAATAATACCTATCAAGAAAACTTAAAAGTATATACATATTAAGTGTTGTATAGTAGATCTCATCATACATCTTTATGTTAGGATGCTTTAAAAGATAGAAAGAAAATTTCCATAAATATCGTAAGGGAAATTGTATAACAAATTAAAGTGATCAGAGATAGATTGAAAATAGCATAAAATAAATTTTTAAAATATGCTAATAATAAAAGATGATCTTTGAAATTTAGTATGAATGATTAAGTATTTGTTCAGGTTTCTCCTTTGAAGGAAACTATGAGATTTTATAATAAAGAAAAGTTAGGTCCATGATACATTAGATCCTTTGTAGTATTAAAGAAAATTGGAAAAGTAGCCTATCATATTGATCTTCCATCCCAATGTTAAGTAATTCTTGATGTTTTTTACATCAATATATTAAAGATATATGTTCTAGATTCAAGTCTTGTTAAATATGTTGAATGTTCTTGATGTTAAATATGTTGAATGAATAATTAAGATTATTGATTAAATGGATAAAAAGCTAATGAGTAAGGTGATGTGCATGGTAAAAGTTATTTGGGATAGGCATAGAATGTAAATGACCATTTAAAAGATTAAAAAGAACTATATTTATCACTTGCCCTTAAATATTCTAGGAAGAAGATTCCTAAGGAGGGAGAGAAGGGAGGGAATGGGTGATATGTGGGAAAAGAAAGGGGATAAGTTGAGTGGGTGGAAAGGAAGAGCAAGAATTTAACACCCCTATTTTAGATCTTATTTTTCATGTTAGTATGTCTTATGACTTAAACCTTGAATGTGTAGTGCATAATCTATTTGTTAAAACTTTGTGATATGTCTTATTTATGTGTGGATGTGTTAAATATCTTGCCATTATATTTTAATAGAATTAATAATAATACTATGGTTCATATTTTTCCATTATTAAGGTTTTGATTATATTTGATTAAGCATATGTTCACTAATCATATTGGAGTTATGATTGACATGCATCATGAATTGAATGAGTCTTGGTACATAGGCTTCTTCATCAAGCTTGTAGTATGTATGATTGGTTATATTACATGCTCTCTTACTTGTCTTATCATGTTGTTAAATTAATATTCTAATTGCTAGGTTGGAATGATGGAAATAGAGGTATATCTTGGAGATAGCCTTACTGAAGATCTTGGAAGAACATAATGTAATTTCTTTTCATGAGTACATAAAATAATTATGTAAGATTTAATTTTAGAAATAAAAATACATATTTTTATTTTAGAAATAGTCATATTCTAATTCTAATAATGAGGTGTTGGCTTAGTGGTAAGGGTCTTAGGTTGGTAATCCTAGGTCATAGGTATGATTCTACTAAGTAACATTGAGTTATAAATTGTAAAAAATTCCATAAAATAAATTTTAAAATTTTTTAGATAGATCCAAAAGGTCTTAGTGGATGTAAGTAAAAGTTCCAATTTCAATTTCATTAGAATTACCAAATTTTATAAACTCTAGCTTAGCCTTATCATTATAGATACCTTACTTCCATTTCATAAAACTCATTCAATTGTCTAGCTATCATTTGAAGAAAAGGCTAGAGAGGAAGATTCTACCAAAGTAGTAGAAGAAGCCTTTACCAAGTTTGCTTAGGCTTTCTCAATTCATGTAAGTATAATTTAATATTTCTAGGTTCTAATTTCTTCTTTTATGATAGTATCATATTTTGATTGGTTAATATTTCCCAAATAAGATCATGGCCTTGGTAGATGAATCCAAGCCTTGTGAGTGCTTTAGCCATATAAAATTTCAAGTAGAGAAATTTATTATAATTTCTTTTTCTAGGTTTGTATTCCTAGAATTTATGTACATAATAATGCATTCTATTTTAGATTAAGTAATCAATTATTTGAAGATAGAATTAAGTAGAATGAATGTTTGATTTGAAATTATGATGATATGATCTATTTCTAGTTAGATCATTTTTTTTCATTAAAATATGATAATTATTTAATTCATTTCTGATTTGAGCATATGAATCTTAGGGTTTGTCATTTTAATCTTTTGCCCAACCTTTTGAATTTGTTTTCTCTCTTTGAGTTCATATACTATAGAGCCAGGTTGTTATGACATGACATTTAGTATCTTTGATAGTTGTCTAGGTGCATCACAAGTTATTCATATTTATTGTGAATTTCATTGCAACTTGCATGACCAACTTCTAACATATGTTAATTCATCATAAATTCTATCTTGGAGTCATGATGAATCAATAATAAATTGTGATACAAGTTGCAACATTCATAAGAAAAAATTGAAACTGTGTTTTGACTAGGATAGACATGGTATAATGAACATCCAAAATGTACATGTAATAAAGGTATGCTATAAGATAATGTATAGTTATACTATGCAATGGATTATGATTGTTTGTGTTAATGTAATTTGTTAATAATGGAATGACAAGACAAATAAGATTGTATTATGAAGTGCATTCATAACTATAACATTAAATGTAGGACTACTCTTACATAGTTCTAAGCTATATTTGTCATAATAGCCATGAATTTTTAATTTATAATATTATATCTAAAACCATTATTTTATACATACAATGCTTCAATCTTTATAAATTTGAGAACTTCATCGTTCAACAAAGATATCATTTTTTTACCTTGCTAACCTAACATATGAAAAAAAAGAGGATTTAAAACCTAACAAAAAATTTGCTAAACTAACATATGAGAAACATGAAAAAGTTCATAGCAGTTGATTAGAGAAGACATAAAGATATAGGTGGATATGACCCACATGCATCAAACCTTGGAGAGTTTGCTATCCATTAAATTAGACAATTGGATAATCACACAAAGAAGAATCTTAAAAATACAAAAGTAGATAGAGTCTACCATCAAGAGAAGAAAAACTTAATAACCATATAACCACTATACTAAAGGTAAAAACTAGAAGAAAAATTCAAATGCAAAATAAGAAACTATCATGGAAATTAATATATATCTTTTTAGAAAACATTTCCTTTTCAATATTACTAAAAAATTCATACTAATAAAATACTCAAAAAATAATGTACAGTCTAATGGATTTCTCAAGTTCATATTGATATATCTATTAAAATATACTCTATATGTATACATAGATACAAATAGCTATTTAGCAGATGCACATAGTAAAATAAAAAATGATGAAATTTTGCTCATGAATGTTAAGAAAAATATTAAATATGTAATATATGCGATATTGTGTGTATTAAATATGATAGGAAAAATATAGAAGAAAATGAAAATGAACTTTATTGAGAAAGATATTGGAATTAAATGAGTATATCTAGGTCATCCTTTGAAGGTTTCTAGGATTGTCTTCTTTTGGTATTTGAATGCACATATAATAACACAGAGATACACAAACACACACCATTTTTATTGCACACAACAGGATTACAAAATTGAAAGGNCTGCCCCTGTATCAAACAAACAGTTTATTTGATATCTATAGTATCTAGGCCATGAGATTGTAAAGGAACAGGTAGGTAAGATAGGTCTTGAATCATTGCAATTGACCTCTAAGATGACACTTACCTATTTTGTTTCTCTTTCATACTCTTATTGCTGCCAGCTTTCTTCTTGTTGCTCTAACTATTCTAATTCTTCTATGGCTTGTTGCAGATATTTTTTGAGTTGTTTTATCTGAAACTGTCACCACATGGATGTTTGCACATTAGGAGCAACTTCCTGTGTTTCTCTAAAAGTTTGAGTTTCTTCTATAAATGTATATTCATTAGGGATTTGAGAATCTTGATATAATCCTATTGATTCTTCAATCATTTGTTTATGAGCCTCTATTTCATTTTTCTTTACTTTTACTTTTTGTTTATAGGCCCTAAACTTGTGTAAGTCTTCTAGAGGGACTTTCTGCCACTTTTTCTCTAATTGTCTAAGTTGGCTTTTTAAGAGGGAATGTGTTGGATCTCTTTCATAGAGATCATCACTGTCAGATTCTTCATTCATATAAACATGGTACATGTAACTTGAAGAATTAGTATCATAATCAACTACTCCTGGTTCGTTAGGATAATCTGGGATATTTACGAATTCCATTTCACTAGAGTATTGATATGATGATTCAAGGTAAATATTCCCATTTGAAAAAGATAGGTCAGAGTCATATGTTAAGAAGAAATCATCCTCAAAGATTTTCATTGTTTCAATAAAATTAACCTTATGTCAATGATTATCTTTCTTTGGACATTGACTGGAATAGTGTTTCCTTGAACAGATAAAACATCTAACCTTTTTAGATTTGTATGGCCCTTGTTTCCATTTAAACATTCCTTTAAAAGGCTTTTGTGGCCAATTTTTGCATTTTATCATGGGTTGAAACTTCTTTTTCCAAACTTTCTTGGGTTTGGAATACTTGTGTGAAGAGCATTGTATTGGTCTACTTTCACATGGTTCATTTTATTGTTTTCTATTTTTAATTAATTATGAGAAATTATCTTTAAGACACATTTGTAGCATAAATCTCTACCTATTTGCTTTGTTAATGAACCTACTAACTTCTGTGTTTTTTGTTGGACACACAGATCCCTTATGACTTTTTCTTTTTTAGCTTTTTCTATCTTTTGTTTAGGTACCCATATTTGGTGTAAGTCTTTAACATCTCTTTGTACTTCCCTAACCTCTACATATGTCATTAAGTTTTGATCACTAACATATGCTATTTTGTGATTGGTCTAGTTATGAAGCTTAATGATGTCAGAAGGTTGTTCTGTGGAAGTTTTATATTGCATCATATGGGCTATCTCTTTTGGTTCTTCCGTATTCATGTTGATTCTTAGCAATTCATCACATTCTAGGCATCTAATGTCATGATCTACCTTATGTAAATTTTCATGTGTACAGATCTGTTGTGATGGTTGTTTACTTGAGAATGATTCCTCTTCATCAGAACTAGATGTCGAAACATCTTCTATGTGTGTTTTCCCCTTGGTGTCATCTACCAATTTTCCCCCTTTTGTTTGATGATTTTTCTTGAATCCATTTTAATACCTAGTTCTTTAAATATCTTTTCAATTCTTTGTATTTTTTCTTCTTGTTCTTCCTAAGAAGATTTCTTTTTAAACAGAGTTAATGGTTTGGCAGGTTTGGGAGCTAATGGATCATATGGCAAGAGTTTTGGTGGTTGTAACTCTACATAATGCCTTCAGGATTTTGGTGGTGATCTAAACAAGGATTTTTTTTACTTTTTTATGCTCATAGTATTCTTCTAATGGATCTTAAATTTGGGAAGAGCCTATGGATCAGGAGATCCTCTGTGTTTATATGTGTCCCATATTCTAGATTTGTTGTTCCAATAGAGAGAGCTTGTTGCCCAAATGGCAAAAGGGTTTGTATACTGACAGAGCTAAATAATTTAAAACTTAATCTAGTACCTATCATGCAATACACACTACGATCTATAATATCGATAGGAATATATGTAACAAGCATTAAAGTATTAAATAAGTGCGGATCAGAAAGAGAAAGCGTAAAGTTTGGAATAGTTATAATTAGAGCATCTGAGACTAATCTACCTTTAGCTTGTGTTATAATAGCTTCTTGGAAAGATTTGAACCGTCTGTCTATCAAGGCTATCTAGTATATCTCAAAGCACGCCTGACTAAACATCATGGTGATTTCTCCTACTATGGTAGTGCGACTACTATGGCCTAGCATTTCATACATATGACCTCTAGTCCTGTTTATTTTCTAGTCACATGTATCACCAAAAGAACTGACTGGCAGAATACATGGGGCCAAGAATTTTATCAAGATCTATATATGGAAAATGCTTATGACATCCAGCATCATTGCCATGTCAACATGAAAGTACCTTACACACTGGAATTGTATTATCAAGATCACCGTATCGATGAATATCGCGCTGCAGGGGGAAGAGAGTCCAAAATTTGTCTAGTTGGACTCCACTCATAAGAATCCAATGCCAGTACAAGTAGCACACCTTCAAATTCTCCGGGGTGTCATGATTATTGTTTGGATGAGTTTTATAATCAAGCAGTCAACTCAGAAGGAGAGAATGTCAACTTTGGTCCCAATAGTCCTCCATCACGCTGAAAAAGGTGTTTGCCACAATCTCCATAATGCCAATCTGAATCTTGAAAAGCAGATCTTCCAACTGGCTTCTACTAAGCAAAGTCGGTCTATAATACTTTTGTAATGCTATACATAGCTGGGTGTGGTGAAGTAGAAACATAGGCGAAGTAGTAAGCATAAGTCATAGGCAAGTAGTAGTGTCTGCAAGTTTGAGTTTATAAGTTTATGCAAGTATGAGTATGAGTCTATAAGGAGAAGATATCAGTTTCTTGATGCTCTCTTCTCAGAAACTAAGCATTCTCTCCTTTGCTGAAAGAGAGATCGTTCTTTAATGCACCTTGCTCAAGAACAAACATTCCTTTCAGTTTTGTAATCCTGTTGTGTGCAATAAAAATGGTGTGTGTTTGTGTATCTCTGTGTTATTATATGTGCATTCAAATGAGAGTTTGCATTATTGTTGTGTGAGCGTTGCGTATTCTAAGAGGTGGTATCGAAGCCTTATTTTGGTTCTTTATCCTCCAAAGCCAGGGGTGGACGTGAGGGTTGCTCGTAAGATCGTTCTAAAGTGCTGTAAGACACACAATAATGGCTGAAGGATAGGCAAGTAAGTTGTGCAAGGTAGAAGCAGAGTGTAAAGTAGGCACATCTAATGACGAGTTCTTCCAAAAAACCAACTCTAGGTTCCAATTCTACTTTTTCGTATATTCAACATTTATCTCAATATTTCTCCTCATCGAATGCTAGTATGTTGCCACCATCGCCTTGCCAAAAAGATTTCTATCCAAAATATTCTTTGCACATGTTTGAATCATTCTAGTCTATGAATTTTAGTGAATGTGATTTAGGTATTACTGGATCTAGTTTCCATCTGGTTGCCCTTACTTTTTTTGACCCAGGAGAGGTAGAGAAATGGAAAAAAGAAGGTTACCAATACATTCATCTAGCTGAAATTGCTATACACCTTCATCCTAACTTTAATTAAAGACTCCAAAAACCCTACTGGATAGCCTTAATAGACAGACAGTTCAAATCTTTCCAAGAAGCTATTATAACACAAGCTAAAGGTAGATTAGTTTCAGATGCTCTAATTATAACTATTCCAAACTTTACGCTTTCTCTTTCTGATCTACACTTATTTAATAGTTTAATGCTTGTTATGTATATTCCTGTTGATATTATAGATCGTAGTGTGTATTGCATGATAGGTACTAGATTAAGTTTTAAATTATTTAGCTCTGTTAGTATACAAACCCTTTTGCCATTTGGGTAACAAGCTCTCTCTGTTGGGACAACAAATCTAGAATATGGGATGCATATAAACATAGAGGATCTCCCGATCCATAGGCTCTTCCTAGATTTAGAAGATCCATTAGAACAATACTATGAGCATAAAAAAATAAAAAAATCCTTGTTTAGATCACCATCAAAATCCCAAAGGTATTATGTAGAGTTACAACCACCTAAACTCTTGCCATACGATCCATTAGCTTCCAAACCTGCCAAACCATTAACTCTATTTAAAAAGAAATCTTCTTATGAAGAACAAGAAGAAAAAATACAAAGAATGGAAAAGATATTTAAAGAACTAGGTATTAAAATGGATTCAAGAAAAATCATCAAACAAAAGGGGGAAAATTGGTAGATGACACGAAGGGAAAAACACACATAGAAGATGTTTCGACATCTAATTATGATGAAGAGGAATCATGCTCAAGTAAACAACCATCACAACAGATCTGTACACATGAAAATTTACATAAGGTAGATCATGACATTAGATGCGTAGAATGTGATGAATTGCTAAGAATCAACATGAATACGGAAGAACCAAAAGAGATAACCCATATGATGCAATATAAAACTTCCACAGAACAAACTTTTGACATCATTAAGCTTCATAACTGGACCAATCACAAAATAACATATGTTAGTGATCAAAACTTAATGATGTATGTAGAGGTTAGGGAAGTACAAAGAGATGTTAAATAATTACACCAAATATGGGTACCTAAAAAAAAGATAGAAAAAGCTAAGAAAGAAAAATCTCAAACCTTATACCTAGAAGGTCTTTACATAGATTCACCACCCATTACTCCACCTAAAGGAAAAAAGAAATCTAAACAATGGAACCAAAGGAGATGACCAGTACATACAATTCCAAAATCAGAAAAAGGAAAAGATGAAGAAATCAATGCTAACGAAGAGGATAATGAAACTCTTTACATAGGAAGTGAAGGTTCCTTAGATGAAGAAGAGAAAAATTTGTTAACAAAACAAGAGTATGAAAGAGAAACAAAACATGTAAGTGCTATCTTGGAGGTCAATTGCAATGATTCAAGAACTATCTTACCTGTCTGTTCCTTTACAATCTCATGACCTAGATACCATAAATATCAAATAGACTGTTTGTTTGATACAAGGGCAGAAGTATCTCTTGCTAGAGAAGAAACTACACCACTTTGTTTTTGGGAAGAGAAAGAACCATCTCACATTTCTTTCAACACCCAAAAAAGACTTTTGACAAAACAAGCTAAGCTCCCTATATTAATGACAGATAATAGAATAGTATACTTTAAGGTTTGTTAGTTTCCTTTGCCTTCTTATGATTGTTTAATAGGTTCTGATAATTTACAAAAGTATGATATAGCAATTACAAAATAATTGATTCACTTAGATAATTATAGCTTTCCTAGGATAAATGCTAGACAACAATTTAAATACCAAAAAAATCCCAAAAAGAAACCCTAAAAGAGAAACTTGGATTATCAATCAAATCGAGGTAAATCAACCAAGTTTTGAAGCTATCAAAAAAAAATTGCTCCAATTTGCTAATGATGATCGCACAGTATTTCGGCATAAAAAAGAACACTGGTGTCAAATTGATCTATAAGATGGAGTAAAAGTAAAAGCCAAAGCCCAACACATTAGGATGTCTCCTAGTCTAAGGAAAGAATGCAAAACAAAAATTCAAGAGTATTTACAAAGAAAATTATTGAGACCAAGCACTAGCATGTTTGCTTGTGCTGCTGAATTAGTCAGGTGTAAAAAATGATTAGTAGTAAATTATAAACCCTTGAATGACATAATCAAGTCTATCCAACATTCGATTCCCAACAAAGATGACTTATTTCAATAACTACCACATACTAATATATATTCTAAGTTTGATTTAAAATCAGGTTTTTGGCAGATACAAGTCCATGAAATAGATCGTTGGAAAATCGCATTCACAGTACCCGGAGGGCTCTATGAATGGAACGTTTTACCTTTTGGTATAAAAACAGCTCCATCCATTTTCCAGAAAATGATGGACTGTATTTTCCATTTGCATCCATTTATTTTAGCATATATAGATGATATATTAGTTAGTAAATCTGTTAAAGAGCATATAGAGCATTTAAAATTTTTTGCAGATCTTATAGATAAGAATGGTCTTGTCCTTTCACCCACAAAAATGAAGATTGGACAACCTAACATAGAATATTTAGGATTAGAAATTTCTGTTGTTTTCATCCAACTACAACCTCATATTATACAAAGTATAATTAAATTACCAGATATATTAGACAATAAATTATAGATTCAACAATTCTTAGGTTGTATAAATTATGTATATGGTTTCTTTAAAGATATTGCTAAAGAACGTGATGTTCTTAATAAGCTACTACAAAAACATTCTCCTCCATGGAATGATCATTGTACTGAGGCGATCAAAAGGATCAAACAAGTTTGTCAACATTTGCCACCATTATTTCTCCTAGGAGAAGGCAAATTTATTCTTGAAACAGATGCCTTTGAAATGTTTTTGGGAGCCACACTGAAACAAGAACAAAACCAGACCATCAAAATTTGTAGGTATGCTTTAGGTAAATTCAATGAAGCACAATATAAATACCACAGTTCACATAAAGAATTACTGGCTATCGTCAAAGGAATTGAGAAATTTCGATTATTTCTACAACCACAATGTTTTATTGTAAGAAGTGATTTGAAGCATTTTGACAAGTACCTACAATCTAAAAATATTTCTAAAGTGGCTCATACGCGGCTTATTCGATGGAGTTTTTTTTAGCTAACTTTGAATTTGATAGTGAATATTTAGAAGGTAATAAAAATTGTTTAGCTGATTTTCTTACTAGGGAATTCCAATTCCCTAGTCCTACTAATGTTTGAATTTTGTACAGAATTGTTACGAGGCGAAGGATGGACTCTTCGTTCTTCTAGACGTTTACGTTCATGTACTACTCATGAAAGATTTCTTAGTTTTTCACAGTATTTTACTGAAACCACCCAGCACCAACATAGCTGGGAAGAATTCTGCTCATTAACTGAAGCACAGCAATCTGATGCATATATCACTCAAAGGGTGTTTACTACTTTTCTTGCTCCTTCTATCCGAACCACTAGAACAATTATCGCTTCTCCCTATCTCCATTTAGCTACTGATGTTAAAATCAGTAACCTTGATTTTGAACGATGGTACAATAATAACTATCTCAATTGGCCTTACTATCAACCTAGTGATTTCCATATGTACCGTATTGAATTCAATCCACAATCCATGCCATCCACTGATTCTACAATGTTTTGATCCTAGTGGGCATGTTTTGGTCATGCTTCTGTTCATCTTCCTCCAAACTATCTAGGATATTTTAGAGCACGCTTGACTGAACATCATGGTGATTTTTCCTACTATGGTAGTGTGACTACTGTGGCCTAGCATTTTGTACATATGGCCTCCAGTCCTATTTATTTTCTAGTTACATGTATCACCAAAAGAATTGACTAGCAGAATACATGGGGGCAAGAATATTATCAAGATGTATATATGGGAAATACTTATGACATCTACCATGATTGCCATGTCAACATGAAAGTGCCTTACACATTGGAATTGTATTATCAAGATTGCTGTATCAACGAATATCGCACTGTAGGGGGAAGATGGTTCAAAATTTATCTAGTTGTACTCCACTTAGAAGAATCCAATGCCAATACAAGTAGCATGCCTTTAGATTCTCCAGGGCATCATGATTATAGTTTGAATGAGTTTCATAATCAAGCAGTCAATTCAAAATGAGAGGATTTTGACTTTGGTCCTAATAGTCCTCCATCACACTGAAAAAGGTGTCTGCCACAATCTCCATAATGCCGATCCGAATCTTAAAAAGTAGATCTTCCAACTGGCTTCCACTAAGCAAAGTCGGTCTATAATACTTTTGTAATGCTATAAATCGCCGAGTGTGGTGAAGTAGAAACATAAGTGAAGTAGTAAGCATAAGTCATAGGCAAGTAGTAGTGTCTGCAAGTCTAAGTTTATAAGTTTTTGCAAGTGTGAGTATGAGTCTGTAAGGAGAAGATATCAGTTTCTTGATGCTCTCTTCTCAGAAATTAAGCATTCTCTCCTCTACTAAAAGAGAGATTGTTCTTTGATGCACCTTGCTCAAGAACAAGCATTCCTTTTAGTTTTGTAATCTTGTTGTGTGCAATAAAAATGGTGTGTGTTTGTGTATCTCTGTGTTATTATATGTGCATTCAAATGAGCATTTGCGTTATTGTTGTGTGAGCGTTGTGTATTCCGAGAGGTGGTACCTAAATCACATTCACTAAAATGCATAGACTAGAATGATTCAAACGTGTGCAAAGAAGATTTTGGATAGAAATATTTTTGGCAAGGTAGTGGTGGCAACATACTAGCATTTGATGAGGAGAAATATTGAGATAAATGTTGAATATATGAAAAAGTAGAATTGGAACCTGGAGTTGGTCGTCTAGAAGAACTTGCCATTAGACGTGCCTACTTTGCGCTTTGCTTCTGGCTTGCACGACTTACTCACCTATCTGTCGACCATTACTGTGTGTCTTACAACACTTCAGAATGATCTTACGAGCAACCCTCACATCCACCCCTGGCTTTGGAGAATGAAGAACTGCAACAAGGCTCCGATACCACCTCTTTTTGATTTTGGAATTGTATGTACTAGTTGTCTCCTTTGGTTCCATTGTTTAGATTTCTTTTTTCCTTTAGGTGGAGTAACGGGTGGTGAATCTATGTAAAGACCTTCAAGGTCTAAGGTTTGAGATTTTTCTTTCTTAGCTTTTTCTATCTTTTGTTTAGGTACCCATATTTGGTGTAAGTCTTTAACATCTCTTTGTACTTCCCTAACCTCTGCATACATCATTAAGTTTTGATTACTAACATATGCTATTTTGTGATTGGTCCAGTTATGAAGCTTAATGATGTCAGAAGGTTGTTTTGTGGAAGTTTTATATTACATCATATGGGCTATCTCTTTTGGTTCTTTCGTATTCATGTTGATTCTTAGCAATTCATCACATTCTACACATCTAATGTCATGATCTACCTTATGTAAATTTTCATGTGTACAGATCTATTGTCATGGTTGTTTACTTGAGCATGATTCCTCTTCATCAGAACTAGATGTCGAAACATCTTCTATGTGTGTTTTTCCCTTGGTTTCATCTACCAATTTTCCCCCTTTTGTTTGATGATTTTTCTTGGATCCATTTTAATACCTAGTTCTTTAAATATCTTTGCCATTCTTTGTATTTTTTCTTCTTGTTCTTCATAATAAGATTTCTTTTTAAACAGAGTTAATGGTTTGGCAAGTTTGGGAGCTAATGGATTGTATGGCAAGATTTTAGGTGGTTGTAACTCTACATAATACCTTCAGGATCTTGATGGTGATCTAAACAAGGATTTTTTTTCTTTTTTATGCTCATAGTATTCTTCTAATGGATCTTCTAAATTTGGGAAGAGCCTATGGATTGGGAGATCCTCTGTGTTTATATGCATCCCATATTCTAGATTTGTTATCCCAACAGAGAGAGCTTGTTGCTCAAATGGAAAAAGAGTTTGTATACTGATAGAGCTAAATAATTTAAAACTTAATCTAGTACCTATTGTAGAATACACACTATGATCTATAATATTGATAGGAATATATGTAACAAGCATTAAACTATTATCCCTTAGAGGTAATTGAGAACTACCATCATGGTCAGGCCTAGACTTGGCTAAAAGGAATGTCCAAGTCTATTCCTATCTTTCTTCATCCATCTCTGTTACTCACATTTACTAGCTCTCTAATGTAAAACTTTAGTTCTAGATTACCATTTATAGTTGATATGCTTCATGTATTGAACCCATAATATGCTATTTTTATAACTTATGCTATTATATTGATCTTGAGGGGTTTTGATAGGGTTTTTACAGTAGAAATCTTTTTGGTAAGAAATGATCTTAAGATGAAAAATGCTAATGTCTCTTATATTGTTAAGAGTATAAAGAATTTTGAGGCTCTCAATTTTTTTTACCTAATGATTTACATGAAACTCTGTCAAAAAATATTACTTCATGATATATATTTCTATAGATTACTGGATTTGTTCATCTAAATAAGGGTTTTACATTAGGGATTCAGGCTATTCTTGAATACTATGGAATTAATGTTTTGCATGTCTACTATTTTTTGAATCTTTTTTCTTATCAAATTAGTGATTTTTGAAATGGTTGAGAAATCATTGGATCTTCAAGTCTTATGGATCAACATAATACTTTTATTACTAAAGAATGGAAAGTGGATTTTGATCCATATTCTTTTGATTATTTTAAAATTCCTTGCTCTATTGAATTAGAAAATTTTCTTTTTATTTTTCAATGTGTTTGATGAGATGCGATTCACATGAGCCGCAATATCATGTACGTGATATCACGGTCCGTTGCCATATCTATAAATAAGAGGCAGCTGTCCCTTGTTTCTCCATCCTGAGTTAGAAGTAGGGGAACTCTGGCAGTTTGATCACTCCAGAGATAGAATATTTTCCATGTGCCCGCAGTAGGAGTCCTAAAGTGAACGGATCTTTATTCGAGCAACATTGTACCTAAACACAAGTTGTGTATGGCAATAAAGACGAGCTTTTCGAATAAATGTTGTAGTGCATGGAATAGGATTTTATTTATTATTTTCTCTCTCACCCTTAAACTCCTAGAATGCGAAATGAGTATGACTTGATTACGAGCATCTAAGGATGTGTACGGATAGTCAAGGAATCAGCTGCTCATCGCATGCGGTATGAGTACGACTTGATTACGAGCATCTAAGGTGACTGCTTGATAACCCAGTGGCGTATCCAGGATCTACACTTGGTAATCCCAGTGGTAGTCCCGGATGTGTATGGTTAGTCAAGGAATTAGCTACTCATCACACTTAGGCTAGATAGATTATCTCAACCCTTTCCTCCTAGTACGATCACTTTGAGCACGTGCGTTACGTGCGGTGATCCCAGCAACGATTAACATTTGGTAGCCGCAGTTGCATCGGTTTAGGGTGTGTACAGTAAGTGGGAACGGATGCTGATGCTAGGTAATTTAGACTTAGTCATTAGTTAGAGTTGGTTAGTTTCTCAACCTTTCACCTCGATAGCATAGGATAAAAACATAAAAAGATATAAAAATCATATACCTCATACTTACTTAACCATACACCGTGACAACCACAAGTAAGTCTGGGAAGACAACGAATGATTAACCCCAAGTGTTCTATGAGGCGTGTAGGCACTTAGTCTGCGGAGTTCGACCGGATCGCACGTGCTACGCTTGTTTCATATGGTTGAGTGTAGGGGTACCTCGCCACTCATCAGTGTTGAAAGAGAAATTATTAATAGGATTAGTGCAATCTTGAAGAAAGAGTCAAAAACATCACTAGACAATATGTATTATATACATTATTTTGTAGATATTGATTTATGGAAGAATAAGATAGAATGAAAACTAAAGGTTGGTAATTAGTATTTTTCCCATAAAATTACTTATTTTAATTTATGAGAATGTTGTTGCCATTTTCATTGTAAAGGAAATGTTATTGGAATATGTTCTATTCTTGATAAAAAAGTGGTTCATGAGAAAAGGAACAATAATTTTTAGAAAAGAAAATAATGGTAGTTTTTAATAAGCACAAATGAAATCTACTTCAACAAGTTTTCAAGATCTTACTAATACTTTTAATTTAGAAGATGTTAATAAACTCTTGATATTTAAAGAAAATTCCTCTTTAGAAAAAAGAAATTTTAGTAGGGACTAGCAATAAAAATACTGATGTAGATAGATTTCACTTAGTGCAACATAAAAAGAAGAGGCCTACAAATAATACTTTCAATTTAAAAACTCCAAAGATATCTCATTATCTTTTTACTTCTAGTACTATTTCAAAAGTTTTTTTTATTTAATAATGCTTTTTACTTATTAGTGACATCAATTATGAGACAAATGCTAAGCTTGAAAAATCAAGGATGGGGATCTCCTTTCCCACATCTCAATGTTAAGTTTATCATGGAATGTTCAAGATCTCTTTGATAGTTCCTGAGCAAAGATTATTGGAAAACATCTTTCAAACTAGCATGTATCACCAGATTTTTTTTTTTTGCAAGAAATTAATATTTCAGCTCATGATATTACTCTTTTTAGTAAATGTATTTTAGAAAATTTCTTTTTTTACTACTCATGAAGTTAATAAAGGAAGTATTGCTATCTTGTTAATAAATGAGAAGAATTATACTTGTTGTAGTTATCAACAAGAAAATGATAGAATTTATTGTCAACTTAATAGAATTTACATCTCTAATGTTTTCTTTTAGAAGCCTATAAGGAAAATAGAAGTTCCTATAGATTCTACTTAGATTATTTTCCTATTAGTATTTTTCTTTTTGGTATTAATTCTTCATTCTTTTGAAAGCATGAGCTTTTTCATATGAATGCTAATATGTTAATGGGACCCAGTTGAAAAGATATTTTAAATTATTTATGGAATGAAAAGAAAAAGCCTATTGGTAATATTGGTTGGATCGACTAGTTGTAGCAAACTACTTGTAGAGTCAAAAATTATGCTAGATGGTTAGAAAAGTAATTTGCTAAATTTAAGTGTTAAGTTGAAGATGATCTTGTAGAATCTGTAAATTAAATGTGAATTTTTAAAGACCAAAATCCCTTTGATTTTAAAACTCAAAAATTCTTGGCTAAAGTTCATTATGCTAAACAATGTTTGGATACTTTTGATGCTAAAAGTACTTTCACTAAAAGTTGCATGGGTTGGCTAAAAAATGAAGATGAAGCATGTAAGGAATTTTTAAAAATTCTAAAAGCAAAAGGTCAAGTACATAAACTAGAATTACTTTATATAAATGATTCCATAATTAAAGATCTTGAGACTATTAACAATTTTTTAGAAAATAATTTTTTGAAGGTTTTAGCAAGGAATACTGCTAGGACCCTCATACACATATTCTCATCTTATAATAGACACACATTGAAATATTCTTGAAGTAGAAATTATAGCAAAAGAAATGAAAGTAGCAATCTTTAGTTTAGCATATGGTAAAGCTCCAAGTTTTGATGATTTTTTATTTAACTTTTTAAGAAGCTTTGGGACATTGTTGAAGATGATCTATTTTATGTTTTCCAAGAAGTCATTAAAAATATTTCTCTTGGTAAAAATTTAATATAGGTATAATGCACCTTCTTCCTAAGAATGGAGATCCTCAACATATTGGTAATTAGAGGCCTATTACTCTTCTTAAAAATACTTATAAAATTTTAGATAAATATATGGCTTGATGAATTGAGAAGATTATTAAAAATACCATTAGACCTAAGGAAACTAGTTTTGTAACAGGAAGAAATATCTTAAATAATGTTATTGTAGTTTGGGAAGGGATGTAGTGGGCTTCTGTTACTAATCAAGACATTGCCTTTATTAAGTTTAATTATGCAAACGATTATGATTGGATTGAATGGAATTTCGTTACTTCTTCTATTTATAAACTGGAATTTGGTGACTATTTTATTTGATTTGTCTATACCTTGCTCATTGATGCTAATTCTCAAGTTGCTACTAATTTTGGATTGAGTTTCCCTTTTTCTCTTCAATAGTAATTTTATCAATGTTGTCTTCTATCTTCCTATCTTTTTATTATTGGTACAAACTTTCTTTTATGTAACCTACATTATGATCAATAAATGAAAATTATTAAAGAAATTTCAATTAATGATCAAGTTACATAATTTCTTAACATGCATTTTGCAAATGATTCTTTTTTATGATCAACAATTCTATACAACATATCAATACTCTTTTAGTTAGAGTGGAGGATTACTATATGTTATTAGGCTCTCAGATTAATTGATAAAAATTTGTTATATGTTGTAGAATTTGTCTCAAGCCTTTAAAATATTGAAAAATAATTTTTTCTTTAAAATTTTAGAAATACCTTTTTCTATTAAGCCTAATCTTACTATTTTATGAAATTATGTGGTTGATAAAATTGAAAAGAAGTTTGATAAATGGAAATAAAAAAAAGTTCACCCTTGCTAACAAAGTTATAGTTGTTAAGCAAATGCTTCAATAAACTCATGTTTAGATCCTTCTAAAAAGTCTTATAAGGGAATTGATCGTATTTTCAGTTAATTCTTTGATTTGTTAAGCAACAGAGAAAATGTTTTTCTAGAATTTCTTAGAATATTTTCACTAGTATCAAGAAAGATGAAGGACTTGGCTTCATTAATTGTTACAAAAAGGGCATTTCTATTGTAGCAAAATGGATTGTGAAATGCATTAATAGAGTTGATGTTTGGATAGTTCCTTTAAGAAATAAACTTATGCAAGAAAAACCTAAGAATGGTAATAGTTGATCTTCTAATAACTTTCTTCTCCATCTTATTTTTCCTCAAGTCATTTCAATTCCTAGTTCTTTAATTCTTAAAAAAATTTGGAAGACATGGTACAAGCTTAGTATTAGAATTACAATCATTTTATAGTTTTAGAGGATATGCTTAAGCAAATTAGCCCACAATAGCTTCCTTTTAATGAAGGAGCTTGGGATACGAATGCATCTAGATTACATACCACTTGGAGTAGATTTAGTATCACTATGGTTTCTTTTTTGTATATGCAAGATAAATGAGTTACTTAGAATTAAGCTTCTAGCCTCAATCATTTAAATAGAAAGAGGGAATTTTTTTTATAAAAAAATTTAATTTCTAATCTTGAAAATTTATTTACAATTGACAATAATTTTCATCAAGCTTTTCCATATATTTTTTGGAAGGATGGTAGATATATTTTTTCTTTTAATTAGAAAGTTAATTATGAGATCTTACAAAGAATGATTTTATTCATAAAAAAATCAATAAGGCCTAAAAAATACAATTATCATTGCCCTTTTGGATGAGGAAAATGCAAGATATTTGGAGAGCTCATACATTTTCTAAAGTTCATATTTTTATGGTGCCTTATTCATCAAGGTCTTCCTTTTGGCACTAATCTTAAACATATGAGAAATTTTTCTCCTTAATATCATCTTTGTAGAGGTAAATACCTATTTTCTCATGTTTGTTTGAGTATCATGTTGATTAGCATGCTTGGAAATGGACATCTAGAGTTTTTAACAACTTTCAACCAACTATCAATGAAGTAATTCTTAGTGATTAGATTACTTTGTCTACTTCACTTTTTTGTATCTAGAATTAACTTTGACCACTTATTCTATACTCTATTTGGCATCTTTGGTATGTATTTATTTTCCAGCAATAAGAGCATAATTATGATCTTTCTTTAGGTATCAAATGATAGATTATCAAAAATGTCACTTTTTAGCTACAACTTCAAGCAAAAAAGCTCATAGTGAAAGCTAAATAATTAATTTATTTTCTACTATATTAATTTATTTTTTAGAGGCTCAAGAATGGAAAGCTTTTAAATTTTTTTGCTATTTGTTCTATATCTCTAATTGATATATTCTTTTTTCTTTAGAGAGTGTTTTTACCTTCTCTTTATAAAAAATCCTTTAGTAAGAAGTGAAACTCAAAGGGGGTGCTTTTGAATAAGGATAAGGCTTGGTCCTTTTCCTCTCACTAGATGACTAATGATAACATGAAAAATAAATCTAACTTCTACAATGACATGAAAAGGATCAGGCTTGGATCCTTCCTTAATATCTTAAATCTTTGTTCTAAGCATTCTTCTTATTCTGTGGGTTGGTTGCTTCATCGTACTTGTTTCTAGTTGTTCTATTATGATACTTTCACTATCTACATCAAGGTTTACCACATGAATGATAATTCAAATACTCATGCCTATAGTGCATAATCTATCCACAAGCATGAAACCTAGCCATAAGGTTGAAAGACCTAGTTCCTCTAGAGATCCTAGCCTACTTAGAACTATAACACTTGATCATAGGTTGAGTTCTCTTGTTATCATGATTTGGTTTCTTATTTCTACTCAAAGCTATGTTTTTTTCTATTGTCCAAGACTTAGTATGAGTTGAATCACACTTAGTTAATCCAAGGAATACCAAGCCTATGTTGATAGGTTCAATTAGTCCATCAAAAAATGGTTGGTAATCTCTTTCTCATAATCTTGTAGACAGGGATCAAATTATACCAACTAGAAAAGCTTTGCATTATACTTAAAAATAGTGAAATTACCTTGCTTTAGGTTGGAAATTTCTTTGGCTTTGACCATTATAAATTCCTTAGATACATATCTCTTCTTGAATGTTCTAACAAAATTAATTCATTCTACCTTCACATTCTTCCATTCTCTAGAATCTCTAGTTGTTTGTCACTAATAGTTGGCTACACCCTTAAGTTGATTGGTAACCAAATATGTTTGTTATATTGAAGGATAATCCATGAGTTGGAAAGATTTTTCTATAGGAGATTTAGCATCATCGAATGTTGGAAGCTTTAATCTTCTAAACTATTTCATGTGCACTTGCTCAATGGGACTTCAAGCACTAGTACTCAAGTTGTTAGGATTTTCTTTATCATTCACCAAATTTAACTAGTTTTGACTTCTCAAATGAATGAAAATCTCGCATATTAGAACATTTTGAGAGACTTTCACACTAGATTGATTGAGATTTACCCTATTTGAAATATCTCTTACTCTTCTTCATAGCATTCCTTCACCAAAAACTTAACAACACTGGTCAATCCTTCAACTCTGATATCAAGTTGTAACGCTCTATTAACTAGGCTTAGGTTAGAAAGGTATTACATATAAAAAATATATGTAGAAAAAAATAAAATCTAGCTTCCTAAAAATATTGAATGTTAAGAAAGATATAATAGATAAAGTAATAAGCATCTATAAAATAGATGCACAGGGAAAGAAAAATATATGAGTAGAAAAAGAAAAACATAAATATAGTGATAATAGTCCTATGCATGCAAAACCTAACTTATTTACTAATAAAAATATTTTAAAGCCATAATTCTTAAGCCAAAAATAATAGTATACTAAAGAAAAAATAGAGTAAATATAAAAATATTAAAAAGAACAAAATATCAAAAAACTTCATACTCTAACGATGATAAAATAGCTCCATAAAATTAAATAAAAATATCCAACACTATAGAAATAAAAATTTAAAACAAAGTTCGGCCTACACCAAATATAGAAAAATACAAATCCTTACAATGAATCAAAGGATATTAGATAATAAATAAAATACCAGTTAAACATTACAACTTAGAAGAAACATATAAATTGGCAACTTAATGGATAAAACTAAAATTCATTAATAATGTTCTAAGATTTAGCTCCTTCATCTAAATCTTCTTCCTCACTATTAACTGAATCACCTCGAAGAAAGAAAATATAAGAAAAATGAATCCTAAGATTTAGTAGAAAAAACAAACAAAATACTACCTTATGGGGTTTTAGATCATGCATTAGGTAGTTGGTGAGTCATGCATAGGAATAGTTACATGCAAAGAGTTAGCACCAAAATATATAAACTTGTCAAAAATGATATCATAATCAAATTCACAAATTTAATAAATAATAAAATATCTAAAAGGTCTTGCCACCACCCACAAAGAAACCAAGATCAAAATTAAAAAAATGATACTTATCAAGAAATGTGACCTACATAAGTATTTGGCTTCTTATCAAGAAAAATGACTTGGGTATGCATCACAAAAATAGATATGATACTCATTAAGAAATGTTATTCATGTAAGTACCACAAATCTTAGAATACACATGGAAAAAGGTGATCCAAGTAAGCATTGCTAACTAAATAAATTTAAATACCAAATATAAACTAAAATAGTTACAAATACCAAAGATATATCCAAAAAAAATCTAGGGTGATGGGAAAAGGTATTCAAAAATCTTAGTAAGTCAAAAATAAGAATATAAGCCTAAAGAGATTATTATTAAGGAGGGATTTGAAGTTGCTAAAACTAAAAGATAAGGTCTTGAAAGGATGGTTAAAATTACTAAGAGATAAAAACTACAATATAAAATCCTAATAACTATTCTAAGCTTCTAAAATCCTAACAATGTGATCAGTTACTATTTTCAAACTTCTTGATGTTCAAAGAAGCACTAAAAACTATTTTTTTTTTTTGCTAATTTCATAATTTTCCATTGCAAGTAGGTTAGGGATTTCTTTATAAAAGTTACTGCAAATAATATGTGGCAACCAAATGTGATGTTAGAATTCATTTTGATCTCACAATGGGATCATGATGAATTGGTAAGATATCCTCAAGGTCCATCCCAATGAATTAAGTATTTTTATCTTTTGGATCATCACCATCTAAAGTCATTTAGGGGGTCTAAAATATGAATTATGGAT
>MNCI01008794.1:0-11699 GCA_015680685.1 Gnetum montanum
TCAAATCGCTTGATAAATACCAGAACATCGGCCGCAATTGAGTCTTTAAAACCCTAACCACCAGTTGCTCTTCCGCGGTTTTTGTTTTTCGATCGCTCGAGCTCGTTTCGGATTTTTCAGAGATCTGCAGAGAAAAAAAGCAAAAAAGGAAGGAAGAAAAAAAGAAAATGTCTGGAGGCATTGCTCGCGGTCGGCTTGCGGAAGAGCGCAAGGCTTGGCGCAAAAATCATCCCCATGTATGGGCTTTTCTGTTCATTTCTGTTTTATTTTGTCCCTTTCCGATTTTTGCGCAAATTCGCATATTAAATTATTTTATTTCCGACCGTTCTGCATGATTTGCGCATTCAAACGATCGAATTCTAGAAAACCGTGTTTCTTTGGGCAGTTATTGAATTATACCAAATTTCATGACTAAACCCTTGAAAAAGAATGAGGGCGTTTAGTGGGCGAAATTTTCCCGAATGTTGAGTTCTCATCTTCAGTGTGAAACATAAATTTTAATTTCAAAAATTAAGAAGTCCAAGTTCGATCTAGGGTTGTTGCGGTACTGAGTCCGTGTTGCAGAGGCTTACATTTGTCTGAAAAGCATTACGGAAGCCAGCATGTGGTGATATTTAGTGGTTTCTTTTAAATTTTTGAAAACATTGCCCTCAGAGGCTATATTTGGATATTTACTTAGCTATGCGATGTTGAATATTTCGATAAAGCAGAAAAATTTTTCTAAGTGGTTTTTGGGTTTGAAAATTTGGAAAATCAGCAAATGTGGTAATTGATTGTTGTGGTTTTCAGCAACCCAGGAGGTCATAGTACATCTAAGGTAGATCTTTTATATGCAAATTTTGTTTATTGATGAATTCACCGTTTTCTGTAATCATACCAAATAATCTACCAGCTTGCTTAAGAAAAAAAGCAGGATTTTAATGTTGTAATTCTGTTGTATTTGTACAACAGGTAATTATTTCTCATAGTGAAAGATCTACTTGTTGTCTTAGTTGTTGATGGTTTAACGTCTTCATGTTGTAATAAATTTAACTTATTATTATTCAGATGTTGTATCTTCCTCATGGATTCTGCCAATTTGATTCTGAACACATGTACCGCATACTGCTGGGATTTAGTGTTTCCAATTTTTGACATACTCACTCTTTGGTCCTTATCGTTTTAAAGTAGAAAATGCTGTGTGATAAGATCTCATCTCACACCTCTAGTTTGTAAATGATTTATTAAGTGTAATTATGTAATGGAGTTGTTATGGTAGATGTGTACACATTTGATTATAGCATACGTGGCAACTAAATGTTGAGCTCATCGATAACATTTTTCTTTTACCTTTTAAAAACAATTAAGTTGTATAAAAGGTTTTCTAGTTTTTCAACACTTTTATCTTTTTTGATATTTTCACTGAAGGATTAAAAGTGAACCTTTCATCACAATTATCGTTATGGTGCCTTTTTCTCAATGTTATAGGCTAATTTGTTAAGGATTTGGTGATTATTGTCCATTGCTGGATGTCTACCTGATGTCAAAAAGTGAAATTTTCATACCTTCTGATTGTTAGTGATGCTTGATTTGACATTTAGAGTGGTGGTTGTTTTAGAGTTGTAATAGTTGTCATCATTTTAGCCTTGTCTTAACAAAATGGGGTCAGCTACACAGGTTCTTTTTTACCATTTATCTATATAAAGAGCTAGATCTTTGTTTATTTGTAATTTTTCAGATCATCTATAATTATTTTTTCCTATGCCTTTTTTGGTCTTCTTGTTGGTGGCCTTAAGTAGCAACTTTTTTTATAGGCTTCTTGTTTGATCTTCTTTGCACATGCCTAAACCATATAAGATGCTATCCTGTAACATATTTGAAACAGAAGCTACTAAGTCTTCCTTTAATATTGTGCAATTTATCTCTTCTGGTAACATTCAATATCCATCCAAGAACTTACATTTCTGCCATAATGATTTGTTGTTTGTGCTGTTTTTGTACTGCCCAACATTCAGCACCATATTCAGCACCATATAAGATAGCAGACTTGATTGTTGTCCTCTGAAATTTTTCCTTTAGTTTTATTTGTATTCTTTTATCACAGAGTGCCCCACTAGTTTGTTTCCATTTTGACCATCTTGCCTCAATCCTCTTTCTTATATCTTTATTAATTTCACCATCTAATTGCAGCATTCATCCTAGGTAGTAGAACTGTTTGCAGTAAGAGACCTTTTGGCTTTGAGTTGTCACTTCCATTACACCATTGTTTATGCTGTTATTAAAATCATATTCAATATATTGTGTTACTTTGCTAATTTTTAAGTCTTTTGATTCTATAGTATGTTTCACTTATCTATTTTAGAAGCAATATTTTCTGGAGGTGTATACACCAACACAATATCATCTGTAAATAGCATACACCAAGGGATCTTATGTTGTATTTCCTTTGTTTTTTCATTGATAATGGTGACAAATAAGTACAGGTTAAGTGCAGATCCTTGATGTAGATCTACTGTGACTGGAAAATTAGATGTGGTTTTACAAGTTATAATTTTAGTGGTAGCTCTTTCATACATGTCTTGAATCACTTTAATATATTTGTTAGGGATGTTTTGTCTCCATAAGGCCTACTAAATAATGTCTTTAGGCACTTTATCATATGTATTTTCTAAGTCAATGAAGATCATATGTAGATTTTCTCCATCAATTATTGTATCAAGAAAATAGTCTTTATAGTAGATCTATCTGGCATAAGTTCAAATTGAGTTTATGATAGTGTCAATACAAGTCTGAGATGGTGCTCTATGGCTCTCTCCTAAAGCTTCATAATATGGCTCATCAGCTTGATATCTTTATAGTTTGCATAATTTTATACATTTCCTTTAATTTTGTAAAGGGGAACAGTAATGCTTTTTCTTCCAATTGTTGAGCATTTCTCCATCCTTCAAAAGTTTTCAGTATGTATTGAAGATGGATTCTGCAGAGTCTAACTTGTTTTGAATATCCAAAATGCTTTGCTCCATTCTATACTTGTCAAATGGTTGGATGGTTTTACTTGTGAAAGAAAGAAATCAAAGAACTTTTAAAAGGGCATAAGTCGATCTAGTTGGAGTATGTTTTCTAGCATTAAAACATTGGAAAGAGAATGCGATGTATAAGACTTGACTGCCTAAGTTTTTTGAGCCTTATACGAATTTAATTTTATTGTATAGTGTCAGAAATTTTTGTTGAAGCATAAACAATTCTGATTTATTGATCAAAGAACATTTCTGTTTTAGATCAATAAATTAGAATTGTCTGTGCTTTAGTAGATAGCTCAGGATCAGTTGGTTAGTTCTTTAAAAATTATTTAAAAAATTTACTCAGAATTGTCACAATATGTGATTTGTCCAGGGATTTGTTGCAAGACCTGAAACTCTACCTGATGGCTCACTAAATTTAATGGTCTGGCAGTGCATAATTCCTGGCAAAACAGGGGCAAGTATTGTTGATTTCATGTTATTAGTGATGCAAACTGGTTAAGGTTTTTCATAGATTTTCTGCAACTTTTGGAAATATAAATGATTTCCTCATCACTGGTGTTCTTTTGTATGCTTAACAAACAAGAATTAATGGATGCAGACCGACTGGGAAGGTGGTTATTATCCATTGACTATTCTGTTTAGTGAAGATTATCCAAGCAAACCACCAAAATGCAAGTTTCCACAATCATTTTTTCATCCTAATGTCTATCCTTCTGGAACTGTATGCCTCTCTATTCTAAATGAGGAATATGTAAGTCCTTTTGCTTGTTCATATTCAACTGAAACTAACCTGATATGTTCAGCTATGCAATGATGAACTGCATTTCAAAAATTCCAACACCATTTTTGTGTATACGAACTTGCTGTTGTGTGGAAAATCAGGGATGGCGACCAGCTATTACTGTTAAGCAGATATTAGTAGGAATCCAAGACCTTCTTGATCAGCCTAATCCTTCAGATCCAGCTCAGACAGATGCTTATCAGCTCCTTGTTCAGGTAACTGCTTGGATTGCAAAATATATATGTATAGTAACTTATTCGAATAAGTTTGCATAGCTGAGAGATGATACCTGGTTTTTTGAAAGCAATCTGGAGAACTGATTTCTTAAAGTTTCTGTTAAATCAATTGGTTCTTGAAACTTAAGGATGTGACTTGAGCTTGTAATTGAATTGGTGCTTAAATGTTGAGGATATGAGCTGAACGTTGACAAATTTGGGGAAACATGGAATAATATTTAACAATATGAAAAGTATTGTGAAAATTTTGCTTCGATCCTGTTTTCATCCAACGCATTGTAGTGGGATATGTATTTGTTTGAGTTTTACAAGCATTTAGCTAGGTGTTTTAATTGCAGCTGCTACACCTGGTTTAATAACTCAACAGATGATAGGCGGTTAGAACTTGCACAGCTAACCAGAAATGAATCCTAAAGATCAAACTTGAATCTGATGCAATTTTAAGAAGAGTAGCTAATATTTCTGTCTATCTCATTGTTGCCAATCATCATTGTGGATGCAAAGCCTTTAGCGACTATGGATGTAAGTTATGTTTCTTTAATATGAGATATTGTTTCTACATGTTAAAACAACATCAATGTATTTTGAGACATTCGTTGGAAATGGCTGCGACTAATAAACAGCATCAATGTATTTTGAGGCATTTGTTGGAAATGGCTGTGACTCATAAACAGCATCAATGTATTTTGACACGTTTGTTGGAAATGGCTGCGACTCATAAAAAGCATCAATGTATTTTGATACGTTTGTTGGAAATGGCTGCGACTAATGTCTTTCACATAATATTCACCCAGCTTTCAGGCTGTCTATATGATCTTTTTATGTGTGTAACTGCCAGTTTACGAATCCAAGGTGAAAACTATATTACATTATAAATTGAAAAATAGAGTTTTTCTCATATTAAAACCATGATTAAATGAAAAGCAGTAATCTGCTTCTGTTTTTGTTTTTGAAGTACCTAATATATGCCTGGTTTTTGATAATGGACATGAATATCTGACTTGTGCGTATGCCATACTGAAGCTTTTATTGCTTCCTTGTTTGCATTTGGAGCTTGAAGTTATTAAGTGAAAATGTCTTCTTCCAAATACATTTTGTTCTCTAAAGATAAGCTTATTATAGGAGCATATAAGCTGAATAAGCCTGGGATCGACATTTGGAATGATGCCAAGGTGCTTATTTCTCATGTTAATTACTTGGGTTTAAGCTTGGGTACAACCACTCAAGAAAGGGTTAGGCTTTTAATTGGAGTAAGACATGGGTTCAAGCTAAGGTTCAGTTGAGGTTAGGCTACCTGTGGTTAAGCTTGGTGCAGCCACCCAAAGAAAGGTTAAGCTTTTGCTGAGGGCTCCATGGTGAGATAAGCATTGAGCCTCTAGGTGATGACCTTTGGGGGTCATTATTTGGAGTGATGGTAAGGTGCTTGTTTCTCAAGTCATAAAACCTAGTTTTAAGGTGCAGCCACTTGAAAGGAGGTTAGTTTTTGCTCAGCAACCCTCCTAGGTTCCATCTTGGTGGAATGAGCCTTTGGGTGATAACCCTTATATAGGATAAATATACTTTATTTATTATTTGATATGAATACTTGAAATGATATATATAATTTGCAATATGTTATAATTCAGATTCTTTTTTACAGTTTTTTTGTGAAATTTACATTACTTTGGTTTTGTTTTAGCTTTATATCAATATTAACAGTTATGAGCTATTTATGTGCATTTTCCTATTAGAAAAATGATAAGCTTCCATTCTTTTGTCAATTTGAAATCAGGATACCACAGAGTACAAGCGCCGTGTGCGACAGCAAGCAAAGCAATATCCTCCTCCACTCTGATATGTCTGCTCTGATTTAGTTATAAAATCAGGAACGTCTTTGAAACATGTAACTGATGTTGCTAAAATCAATTACGTGCCATTTGTTGTGATTCTATAGTTTCTTATTTCAAGTAAAATTTCACTCAACATGTATTGGTTTCAAATATGCGAGGAGACATGACGTGCTTGTATGATATAGGTTTCCGCAAGGTTTTGCTTGATTGATGAAAGTTTCTTTAATATTTAGGTTCCTCGACCTATATTTTTTCCTTTCAAGCTGTGTATGCAAATGGGTGTTTTGCTTTGGACATTGTGAAATTTTTTTCCATATTCAAAATGTTAGGCATTGGTTTATGACTCTTGCAGAAAGCAACTTTCAAAAGCATGTATTGTTAATTGTATGGCTTTTGCATGATAGAGCAGCAAACGTATTTTAAAGTCTTGTCTTGACATGCCTAAATGTTTTAATTGCAAGGTTTGCCATGAAAATCGTTTATTGTACAATGACGTTATCAAGTGTTGGAGAAGCTTGATGTTCATACAATTTGTTTCAATCATTAGGTTGCTTGTATCTCAGTGGTTTGCGTTGTGTTATATTAAGATTAAACAATTTGTTTGCCCTTTGTAACACATGGCTAAAAGCTAGTGGGCATGAGTTGTCTTTTTAAGCTTGAATAAATTTATGCTGGTTCTTTTGATGTTACATGATAATGTTTTATTTAGTTTAAGCAAAACACACCGAATGGTTATTCCACCTCCCAGGAAATACTTAGGGTTAAGCTGCTGCTTGTTAAATTTGTTGAGTTGCTTATGTTGACTGGATGACAGATGTTTGTCATTTCGTTGATGTCTTAATATTTCTTTCTTTTATTTTGTTTGGCAAAATTGACCGTAGGCTGTTTTTTAAACATCTTTCTTTTCTTTCATATCTCTTAATTGATCGTATGCCTTTAAATTGGTATTGGAGCTTATGGTTTTTTCAAGAACACTTTTAAACATGTTGGAAGATACCGGGTACGGCATAGCTGAAGTACATGGTATTAGAAGTTGCAAAATTTTATGGGATTTGAATCCTTAATGATAATGAATTCAAATTTCATCATGGTTGGTTCTAAGCCACGTAAAGGAGGACATTTGGTATTAATTGAGTTGTAAGCCTAGGTAACGGAGGAGGGTTGGCATTAAATTAGTAGCGAGTTGTAAAACATTCTTAATAAGTTCTTTTTGGTACACTATGACAATGTTTTTAAGAATTAATAATGTTGCAATGTTTAAGTGAGTTGTAAGCCTAGGTAATGGAGGGTTGGCATGAGGTTAGTAGCAAGTTGTAAAACATTCTTAATAAGTTGTTTTTGGTACATTCTGATATAATTGTTTTAAGAATTAATAATTTTGCAATGTTTGAGGCAATAATGGAAGTTGGTTATGCAGTGATGATGTGAATCTCTTATTGCTACCAATATCTGAAATCAATTATTAGGTATAGAAGAAGTGATGTGCAATAATAATGCTTGGTTGCATCATATGTAAGGAGTTGTAAGAAATACAACTCCTTTACTTCTATTTGTATTTTTATTTAAGGAGTTGTATTAATAAAACTTTAAGAAGGGGCATTGTGTATGAAATGGTGAAATTTTTAGAAAGGAAAAGATAGTTTTTAAGGATATATTGCTCACATAATGACCTTGGGATTTAAATGTAAATGTGAAAGGTAGTTGGAATCCAATGAGAAGTTTTAAGAAGATAGGGAAAGATATCCTTTTGGTTTCAAAAGGATGTCCTTGCGGTTTCAAAAAAAAAAAAAAACAAATATATTCAAAAAGAGATTGAAGACCTTGGGATTTAAATGTAAATGTGAAAGGTAGTTGGAATCCAATGAGAAGTTTTAAGAAGATAGGGAAAGATATCTTTTTGGTTTCAAAAGGATGTCCTTGCGGTTTCAAAAAGAAACAAATATATTCAAAAAGAGATTGAAGAGAGGAAAAGCAACCAAAAATTCAAGAGAAGTAGTGTTTCAAGAAGTGGCAACAAAGTAGGAGCCATGATGAGTTTGAAAGGTACATGGTAGAAAAGTATATGTGGGGAATGAGATAGCAAGTAGTGTGGAACTTAACACTTCTAGTTCTTTTTATAAGATATTAAGAAATAAGGAGGGTGAGAAGTTAATTTACAAGTTTCAAAACAAGAAGCGGAAAGACTTAATGAAAGGGTTTTTATTTTTAGACAAGGAAATCTTGAAGTGATAAGAGGATATGTGTCCATGGGCACTTAATGAAGAATTTCCTAGAAATGAAGTTGAAGATGTGGAATCAAGCATAGCGAAGATAAATTGTATTATACCCTTTGAAGTAAAGACAATCCTTATGAAGATGAATGGTAAAGCAATGTGAGTTGATAATATTTCTATAAAGGTATGGAAGTTGATGAGTTGTAGAGTTCCAATGCCCACTCATGAAAATCATGAGTATATGCAAGTGACTTGATTGTAATTGTGAACTACACTAGTGTGGGATCTAGATGGTTAATTATTGATTGTAGATGGTTATACTCATATGGCTCTTAGTGTGTATGGCTAAGTATAATTGAGGTGTTTAATATTGATGTTGCTTGGGCCATGTTAAAATATTATTAAAATATTAAAATATAATCTAAATTAATTTAAGGGAAAAAAGTAAATCTAGTCTAGCCTAGGCAATGAGCATTTGCTTGCAACTTGCTGTATATATCTTGAACTTAAGTTAATGTTGTTGGGTTGCCAAATGTCTAGTATTGGGTGTACCAAGTGATTGACTACTAGGATTACTAGACATTGATGTATTTACATTCAAATTTGATCATACTCATTCTACATATTTAATATGTGTATTAGCATAAAGTATTATTTTAAACATGAAGGAAAGTAAAGATTTAAGATATGTTGCATTAAAAATAAATGACATTAAAAGTAAATATGAGCTAAGCTAAAGTGCTATAATGGAATGGAATAATCTTGGTCTTTACCATTGGTTATGCAATATATTTAGGTATAAGACACTCAAATGAAGACTTTAGGCAGTTACTTTAAACCATGATATGGACACTTGTTGATTGTTCTATGTGCTATAGGAAAAAATTACAAGAGTTACGCTACAATTATTGATCAAATGGTGTCATAAATGGGGTAGGTGGTATATTTAAATAAACATTTATAGGCATCTTGTTGGTTTTGGACCAATAGGATTTATCATATGAATCGTAGTGTGATCTAGTCATAAGCTTCGAGGACGATGTTGAGTGGATTGCCAAAAACACTCACATATGTCATTGTGCTCAAGAAATATAAAAGATATTATAATACATATGATGTAGCCATAACCTATGTTGCCATGATGGGAAATTAAGAAAATATTTATAATTTTATGTTTTATAATTTTTATGGATTTTATCTTTATAAGAAACAAGTAATAAGCACACATGCATTGCAATCCCACCTAGGGACATGGGCAATGCTTGTGTTGCAATCCCTCAAAGGGACAGGTGCAACACCATACGCATAAATACAAATGCAAATGAAATGGCTCTTAGGCACAACCTTGATGGCCCAACACCATGCCGTATAGTTGTGAGCTTATTGGGTAAGGTTGAATTGTCACAGCTTATAAAACGGAGAAATGAATAAATATTTTTATGATTTTAATGTTTTATAATGTTTTTGGTATTTTAATGTCTAAGGCATCAATGGTGCAAAAAAATGAAGGAAAATCATAAACCTTATTCACTATGCAAACATTGGACTCTGCATCCACCAAATAGTTCTGGGCTATGTAAGCATGTTAGCACTTTGATAGAGTCTAGTTGCACTTATGAAAGTGATGAATAAAAACACACATAAAAGAGGGAAGGAATCAATTACCCATGGGAGGAAGAGCTCTTTACATGAAACCAAATGCCAAAAGCCAAAGGAAAATGCTTGGAATCAAGTTCGTTTCGTATGGAGCTTGTCTTGGATATTTATATTTTTTGCAACACAATGACATGGGTTTGTTAGCACCTAGGCATTAATGGAGGTCCTTCAGTGCAATTGAGACCTCCTAGGACACACTAGAAGAGGCAAGGAGGCAAAGGTAGCCAAACCAAGGTATGATCAAGCAAGGAAGTTAGTGCATCCTTGTCCTCGATACTTTCTCTTCATTTTCTCGGATGAAAGCTAGGAGGCCTAGGAACATGTTAGAACCCTTTGAGGATTTCCGAATGAAGCCAAAAACTTCTCGAGAAGCTTGAAACATGCTCTAAACCTACAAGTGTGAATTGGAAGGTAAGAATGCAAACTTGGGAGGTAGAAACCTCAACTATGTGTGTGAAAACCACAAACATAGGGTACATGACACACATCCCAAATTTAGGGCTTAGGAAGATGTTATAAGTCACTTATAGTGCCTAGCCCCACCAAGCTAGCACCCATGTGGGTATTGATGACTTTTTTACAAAGTTGGATTTTAAGTTATTGAGTATCTCGAATCGTTAAAATCTTGGACAGTGAAAACTTGATGAGGTGTTGACACCCTAAGTGTCAACTAACTTACAAAATGCCACCGGATGATTTATCAACATGTATTATCACTATCATTATTGATGTGTTGATACATCAAATGTTTCATTGATGCTAATGCATTGATGTAGTTGACTTAAAAAATCGACTCATCATATCCTTGTGACTGACTAGAAACTCATCCTCAAGTTAACAAAATTATGACTAAGTTTGTTTACAAAATGTGGGAGTTGACTTGACTATCAAATAACAAAATTATTCAAGTACTTGACATTTTGATCAAACAACAAAATTTTTGACATACTGTCCTTACAAAGAAAAGGTGTGCAAAAATTACAAAAAGATCCAAGACATATGCCTCAAGTTGTGACTAGTTTTGTGGATCTTGTGGTTTCCTTATTGCTGCTATACCCTTCAGCTTGAATTCTTTGATTATGACTCTTATCTTCTTATCTTTTGTCTAGGAATTATGAATTCTCTAGATAAGTTTGCCGATATTAGACAAGGTTGATACTTTATAAGGATATGATAGAGTGAGAAACATTTTATGCATGTTGATGACCCAAGTTGCAAAGTGTTTGCATTTAATGTTGAATACATGTATTGTCTCCTTTAGCTCTTGATAATTCATCATTCTTTGGGTCAAGTCCTTCACTACATCTCTTTGATATTCAAATCTAAACCTGAGGACTTCAAGCTTTGCAGCTATGATATGTAACTTTTGTAGGGCCTTGTAGTGGAGCTTGCATTTTTTTAGTATAACAAGTATGAATTAGCTACTTATATTTGTAACTCTATGTGAGGTTAGTTGGTAGTTAGCATTGTAAGATTGGTCTAGCGTAAGTTGGCAAGCTTTATATATTCTATCATCTTTCTAATTCGTAGCTCTTTCATTTTGATCTTAGCTTGATTGTAGGCATTGAGGTAATCAAAGATAGGTTATTATGTATCACATTATAGTTGCTGGAGGGCTTGATTGAATTTTATCTTTGGCAATCAAATTTCTTTTTATGAATTTCTTTTGCAAGACCACTTGGTCATTATAGTGATTTTTGAGTTTTTCATATTTGAGGGCCTTTTTTTTCTAGGTGACAATTTTGATGGTGAACTTCTGTTTGATTGTTTTGACGTCCTTCATCAAGAGATTTCTATTCTTTGTTATCAATCTACATACATATACATTTATTAGTGGCTAACTGCTCTTGGAAGTACTTCAAATATTTTTCCATTTGGATTTTTTCATTTTCAATCTTCAGCAATCTCTTATTTTCTTTCACCAACTCTTTATTTTTTTTGCATATGATGGTGAGATCCATGTTTTCTCTATTAAGCATTAC
>MNCI01008798.1:1843-16282 GCA_015680685.1 Gnetum montanum
CTGCAAGGTTTATCCAATCAAGTTCGTCTTTATTGCCGTACACAACTTGTGTTCAGGTTACAAAGTTGCTCGAATAAAGAGCCGTTCACTCTAGGACTCCTACTGCGGGCACATGGGAAATTAATCTAACTCTGGAGTGTTCAAACTGCCAGAGCTTCGCTACTTCTAGCCAGGATTGGGAAATGAATGGAGTGCCACCTCTTATTTATAGATATGGCAGTTGACCACGATATCGCATACGCGATATCGCAGGGACGAACGCGATATCGTGGCTGCAGTGATATCGTGTACGCGATATCGCGGCTTGTGCATATCGCATCTCATCACAAAGGATACTTGGGGTGTATGCCCATGGAAAATTATCAAAATTAAGAATCCATTAGATACAAAATCTAATTGAGTAGGTAGTAAAAGAAGAAGGAGATTTGAGGAAATGAGAAAGTGCAGAAGAATATAATAGGGATCCTTCCATCAGAGAGAAGGAGGTATGATTTTGTGACAATGAGGAGGAGTCACGTCTTAATGAGATGGTGCAATGAAAGACCTTGCTGATCCAAAAATCTATGTCTAAAATTTCAGCCAAGGTAGATAAAATGTGGGATTCATTGAATGAAAAATTCTAAACTACTCTAAAAATTTTAGAAGAATTAAGAGAGTAGAGTAGTGATCATGACTACAAGAGGTAGAAAGAAGTTGAACATGCCTACCAAAGGAGTAAGGGCAAAGCTATTATAGTAGAAGAAGTTTTGGAGACTAAATTAGATGATGATGGTGGGTGTGACATCTGTGACTATGAACATCCTAAGATATTTTTCCCTATTTTGTCACACTTACAGGAATCTGGGGTGTATGCTTTGAATCCACAAAAAGGAAAACACCTAAAAGATTATCTTATCCTCAAGGAAATCATAGGTAGTTCCACTAGCAACAATCGTATTATCCAAGTGGAACTCCACCACAATCATATGAGTAGTATCACTAGTGGTAGCAACCATAGTCAGGGGGATGCCACCACCATGGCAACAACACCCTTATAGGTAGCCAAATCTATATGGGTATTCTCCAACTTCTAGAGGGGATCCCATATTCCATCCATACCCTTCTCATGTGCCTACACCTATTCTTCCATCCCCAACATAGCTACGACCTACTCCATCTATGTAGGATGAGTTTCCAGCTTAGTTGCAACAATGTAATGCTACAAGGGCTATTAATCTACAACCAATTAATTAATAGAGTGGTTTGGAACCTACATCTTAGAAATGACCATTCTTTTGACCCAATAGCCCTCCTAAGACCTCATAAATGTATGTGGCTAGTCACCCTGATCCTTCCTCATCCTTTGCAAATCATCAAATTGAGAGCCCTTCAAACCAAATGCCTTCCAAGATCTACATTGTTATGTTAACTCATGTTGTATCTAACTAGATACAGGCTGGCAACCTTCCTAGGAAATTAACTAATCATGGAAGTTCCCTTATCTATTTGTAGATTGCTAGGAATGAACCATGCAAAGATCTTCTAGATTCAAGTTCCAGTGTTAATCTGATTTCCCATGAGATGTATAATCTATGGAACCTACTACCTCTCAAGGAAAGCAATATTAGACTAGAATTGGTAGATTAGTCCATCATTATTCCAATGGGACTGGTAGAAGATATTTTAACCACTATCTATGGGTGATCTTATCCTACCAATTTCCTAGTAATCAAAGTTGAGAATTATAAGGGGGATTTTTCACTCATTTTGGGAAGGGTGTGGCTAAGTACCATTGACGTAAGAATGGACATTAGAGATTTTTTCCTAGAAATATCTAAGGAAAATGCATTCTAAAAGATTAAGAAGAAATGAGTTCCATGCATCACGGATAGTGATACATGGTGTAACTACATGTAGAAAGTATGATCTGTGAAAAGAACATCCATTTTTGCATGCAAGTAATGTGCAAATAAGGCAAATATTCAAAGGTGCTTGTATTCAGTAGCCATAAAACAAGAGGGAACCTAGTGGCTGATAGATGATTCTAAGAGCATCACAATTTGCATTAAACTAATTGAGAGCCTAACATGAACCTATGTTGCAAGTATAAATAAATTGGATCAAGTTCATCACCAACTCTTTGATGATGAAAATGATGATGCCTATTGGGGAGAGATGGAAATCCCTGAAAATTTTAAAACAAAGATCCTAGAATTAAAAATCTAACTATATACTTGGAATATGCATTTCTAAAAAATGAAAAGTTGGTTATAATCAATGCTAAACTTTCTCTTGATCAAAAAGAGAAACTTTTGAAACTAGTTAATAGATGACCAACAATCATTACTTGGTCATATCCTAAACTCACTAGGATTGATCCACAAATATGCCAATACCATATCTATATTGATATGGCCATGAAGCCAAGGAAGTATCCACAGTGGTGGTTGAACCCAAAATTAAAGTAAATTATTAAGAAGAAAATAGAAGAACTCCTCAAGGTGGGATTCATCTATCCTATTGTGGGTAGTGAGTGGGTCAACCCACTTGTGATTGTGCCAAAGAAAGGTGGAAAGTGATGGATTTGGATGGATTTTAGGTTGTTGAACATGAAAACATTTAAAGAACATTTTCCATTTCCATTTGTCAATCAAGTGTTGGACACCATTTTTGGACATTACTATTATATCTATCTAGATGGTTATAGTGGTTATAACCAAATTTAGATTGCACTAGAGGATTAGGCCAAAACTAGATTCATGAGTCCCTAGGGACTTTTGCATATCAAAAGATACCTTTTAGTCTATGCAATACTCTTACCACTTTCCAATTCTTGGTCTTGAGCATCTTTTAGCAACAAATTGGTAGCAAGATGGAAGTCTTCATGGATGACTTTTCCACTTATGGTATTACATTTGAGTAACCCTTGGACTGCCTTGAGTAATTATAAAAAAGATGTTTTGAGATAAGTTTGTAGCTCAATTGGCAAAATAATCATCTAATGATCCAAGAGAACATATTCTTGGTGAACAAAATCTCATAAGCAGGGATTGATGTAGATCTTAAAAAGATAAATGTTATCCAAGGAATAACCTATCAACAAAAAATAGCTAAATATTTTCAATCATTCCTTAGACATATTGGTTACTACCAACTATTCATAGAGAATTTTCTAAGATCAAAAAATCATTGGTCAAGCTAACAAAGAAAGACACTTCATTTGTTTAGATCAAGGAATGTGAAAATGCATTCCAATAGCTGAAGGAAAAACTTGTCGAAACTCCAATTCTATGACCACCAAACTAGTCCAAACCATTTCATATCATGATAGATGCATCAAATTATGCCTTGGGAACAATGTTGATGTAGTTGGATGATCAAAAATGTCCATATTACATCCACTGCACATGCCAAAGCATTGTGGGTGCATAGCTCAATTACATCACAATGGAGAAAGAACTGATGGTAGTGGTGTATTCTTTGGAAAATTTTAGGTACTATGTGCTTGGATACAAAGTATTTATGCACACTAACCATAGTACCATTCGTTTCTTGATCAACAAGCTAACAATGAACCCTTGTGTTATATGGGGTTGGTGATATTATAGGATTTCAATCTTACGATGGTAGATTGAAAGGGAATTGAGAACATGGTCACTGACCAGCTCTCTCAGTTAAGGTGGGATAACAAAGAGGAGAAGATCCCACTCTTTGATCAATTTCTTGATAAACTCCTCCTTGCTAGAGTAATTAATGACCAAGTACCCATAGAACCAAAATGGTATGATGGCATTCTCACTTATCTTCTCACTCAGGAGATGCCACATGATCTGGACCACAAGAGGAAATAATGGTTTCTTCATTAGGCCACTCACTTCATGTAAATCAATGGGTACCTTTACAAGGTGTGTGCTGATAGCTTGGTATGTTGATGTGTCCCTAATACTAATCAACTATACATTATCCAAGATGCTCATGAGGGCCCTTATAGAGGCCACTATGTAGGGAGATACACAATCATTAAAATCCTAATGGTAGGGTACTATTGGCCAATAATATTTAAGGGTTCCCACCAATTTGTTTGATCTTGTGAATGCTATCAATAAGATGGTGGGATGATCATGTGAATGGAGTAATCTCAATAGTGGATCTAACCACTCGAACCCTTCAACATGTGGGGCATAAACTTCATGGATCCTATCACACCCATGTCCAATGGAAAGGCATACATTATCATCACCATTAACTACTGTACTAAATGGGTAGAAGTAGTAGCCATAGTTGATTGTACATCATCCACTAATATTTGATTTTTTCAACAACACCTTATAAATTGGTTTGTGGTTCCACATGCACTAATTTCTAATAATGGAACTCATTTCATAGGAAACACTTTTCATAAGCTCATGCAATGCTTAGGGTTGAACATAAATTAACAACACCATATCATCCCCAAGTTAATGGTCAAGCAGAGGTTACTAACAGGGAGATTACAAAGATATTAATGAGAATTGTTAGTAAATATAGGAGAGACTAGAGCACAAAACTCAATGATGCCCTCTAGGCCTATTACTCAACATGGGAACACCCTATAGGCTACTCTCCCTATGAGTTAGTCTACGGAAAACTATCAACACTTTCTATTCAATCTGAGCTTCATATACTTTTAATAGCCTATGACCTAGATCTTGACTTGAGTCTAGCACAAAGAGAATGATTGATCAACCTTAATATGCTAGATGGAAATTAATTAGTGATCCTATCCTTGAATGAAGTGCTGAAAGAATTCAGCAATGACATGACCTAAGAATAAGGAAAGTCAAATTTTAATCTAAAGATAAGGTTCTCTATTGTAACCCCACACATGTTCCACAATAAACTAAATTTTAAACACTATGGAAGGGACCTTATAAAATTGGCAAAACCTTTCTTTCTAGGGCCATGATAATCTTTAAACCTAAATTCCCGAATAAGAAACATTTAGTCAACATTCAAAAAATAAAACCTTTCCATCAGGCCAAGCAAGCTAGTGCAACTAATACCTCATTGGATGGACAATCTTACTTAATATTTTAGATCTCCTTCTTCCAACTCAGTTGTGGGGGAGATGGCTATCCATGCTAACCATTTACGTAGTTCCTCAGTTTTCCTATTTTTTGTTTCACACTTTGTTTATTTTACATCTTTTTATTTTATACTTTTTTGTATTTTACACCATTTTTTGTTTTACACCATCATTGGTATGTTTTATTTTTCTTGAATATTTTACACCTTCTTATATAATTTCCTTTGTTTTGACTATGATTTTCTAAATTTTTGCTAATAAAGTGCTTTGTGCCAATAGGACATAGTGGTGTTGTAGATGTTTCTAATGGTGGTTTGTACTTTTTGTTTTTGATTACTAATGTCTGGTTTTTATTTTTTAATTTTGGTACCAATAATTAAGACATGGTTTCTTTTTCATGGAACATGAAGTGAGTCCATGACATCCACCCATACACAAACTCTATGGTTTTCCTTGTTTTGGAAGTATGAGGTCCTTTTTCATTAAGTAAAACTTTAATAAACATGTGACTTTGGTAGTTTCTGGACTTGAAAAGGATTCAAGGGTTTGAACAAGATGTGACTTTAAGGGGACTCAATACTCTTTTTACCCATCTACTTACTTGGATGCATGAGTGTTTACATGGATTTCTTACCATTTTATGTCAACCAATAATAGGAAGTTGAATAATTCTTTGCATGGTATGGTTTCCATCTAGAAAAAACACACACACAAAATACAAAAATGAAAAAAATGATGATGGAAATTCAAAGCACATCCATTAGACAAAATAATGGGGTACAAGCATTGGTTATGGGACTAGAGGGACATGTTACCCATGCCTAAAGGTCCTCTCTAACTAAGGCCCTTTCTCACTTTCTACTTCTCTTTTCTTGGCTATAAGGAATGGTGATTGATCTATGAGATCACTATTGTGTCTTAAGGAGGTGGAATGGTCTTAGAGTGGTGATGCAAAGTCATTGAATGTGGTTGGTTTTGTTCTAGACTAAGGATGGATTTTATTAGGTCATTTAGCAAAAAAATTGACGAGGGACTTCATGTGACCTTAATCAAGAACTCCATTCCACTTTTTCCCTCATCCATATATGCTTTCCATGACTCACCTTATTATCAATGTCCATGTTCTTGTTCGATGTCTTGGTTTGACGTGCCTGAGTTCGTAGGTAGATTCTTCTAGGTTTTGGTCCTTAACTTTCATAACCATTAATCACATATGGGGCCCATGAACTTCTTATGTTGAGATTATGTAAGGGCAAAAAGGGCATGTGTCTGCTATGGGGAGGATCCACTTGCATATCTCTTGGTTGGGTTAGTTAAGTAGCTCATCCTTAGACATTCTTGTAATCCAAACCTTTGTGTACCCCATCTGATGCATCAAATTGTACACTCCTTAAGGAAATTTCTTCAATGAACACATTCTCCACCGAATTTTTCAATTTTTGAGCTTTCAATAATCCTTGTCAATGATTCCATCAAATTCTTGGCTTTTTTAGGACTTCATGGACCCCACTTTCCTTAGAAATGTGTATTTTTTGAGAAATTCAAGTTTAAAAATTTTGTTTATAACCTTTGTAAATAGGAACCTATCAATGGACATCCCTATGTATATGAGACCCCATATATGGGAGCCTATCAATGTAGCACAAAAATAGTATATATATATACGTGTCCACACTTTGAATTTTTCACATTTCTTTTCAAACACCAAAGGAGCTTTTTCAGTTTTTAGAGCCTAGAATCTTCTTGAGACCATATCTTCCTAACCATTTGCTCAAATCACTTTGTTCATTAACCTTGTAGCTATTAGAGGTAAGCTCATAGTCATGGAGATCACAAACTCAAATTTTTTTATAGAAAAGTTTTCTAAATATTTTTAACTCTCACAAAGGTTTAACAAAGAGATCAACATGAAAACATCAAATTACAAAGAGTTAAACCCTTACAACTAACTTTGGTAACACTTTGAACTTAAAAATTAATAAAATAATAGTAAAATAACTAATCTACCATGGTCCAACCTTAGCCTAAGTGTAATTAATTGATGAGATGAGGTATCAAAATGTTATAAGTTACACATTATATATACTAATCCTTGGATGTGTTATGACCATATATGGCACCAAAGGAAAAGCACACATAGGAAGGAGGACCATCATAGCCATTGGAAAAATGACCATGAATAGAAAGGGACCAAGAATGGGCCCAAGAACAATAAGCAACTACCCATGACAAGACATCAACAGGAGGAGCCTGAAGTGGAATTTGTTCATTAGATTCCAGAATAAGTAGCAACAATAGAGTAATCCCACTAGGATGAGGCAGTAGCTCCACAAGCAAACCTTGAGGTAACCTTGACAGAATCCTACCTCAAGCAGATCAAATCAAAGGAGGTTTAAAAAATGATGCTCCAAGAGTTAAATTTTGGCTCTTTCCTAGAGCAAGTACCTTAAGAAGTATAATATCAACTGAAGACCTCTCCCATGTGACCTATCATCACTTCCAATGGGGAGTGATACATGGAAGAGACATTTTTATTCTAGAATAATAAGCAGGCTAGTTAAATAGTCAAGATCAAGGACATTTCAATGTCCTACTTGGTGTAGGCCATTTTAGAGGTAGTTGGGTTGTTGTAAACTAGGAAAAATCTTACTAAGATTCCAATATAGTTAAACCCTAACATCAAGAAAGAATGAATACAATGGTGTTCTGACATCAATCATGAAAATTTTGGTGTGGTCACATCAATGGAAATAATGTACTACAAGATTTCAACCTTTCACCTCAATCCAATAGTGAGGGCAAGAAAGATCACTGCCTTCTCCACCTATGCACCTCAATCCAACAGTAAGTGGTAGATTCCTTGTCAACCTTTTACAAATAATCTTTCTTGAGATAGAAAAGCACTTTAAGCGGAATAAACATGAAAGGAAGGTACTTCCCTTTCCATGCCTCATCAGAAAACTATGTTGGAGTGGAGGAAAAACTCACTATACAAATAAAAAAGTCTAATGTGCAACATCTACTAAGTGGATGGAGATGATAAATGGTAAATTACCTGCAAAAGTCATCCAAGAAGAGGAGCAACAACCATCACCTCCATCACCCACTAAAAAAATAGTTCCAATTAGTGTTGCAACTTCTTAATGGTTGTATGAGCTTTAAGAATGGCTCTTGAGTATTCAAGAGCAACAAGTAGGAATGAGTGATGATGATCCATCTGTGTACTAGCTAGTAATGAGTCACTTAAATGAAGTGGCTCAAATAGTTAGCTAGATGGAGGGAGGTGGATCAATCATTTCAATCCAAAGAATGTAGTTTCCTGCAAGATCAAATCCTAGTGCTTGAGAAGTAATGGTATATCTCTCACAATAACAGTAATTCCCAAAAATCTCTGGGAACACTGTTACTTTTTCAATGTTCTTAGAGGAGGGTGAAGGGGCAATAGTTTTGGTGATGTAGCACCAGGGCTAGGAGACATCAACGAAGGTGATTACTGATAGAATTATAGAAATACTAAATGTACCTATAGCATCTATATTAGATGCCTCTAAGCTTAAAGATGTGCAGAGGTCTACAGGGATAGTAAGCAAAATGTTGAGTGTAACACAACATGGACAATTGTCGGACCAATTGGTGAAAATTGGGTAATCAATTCTAGATGTCTTTGACCTTCCAGACAACATAACTACAACCTAGTTAGAGATTCTAGAAGTAAGGGGCAAGAACATCATTTTGGATGGGCAACTTGAAATAGCCAAAGAGCTAAATGAGTTCTTGGTTTTAGAGGTTGTTGAACTAAGAGCCCAAATTACTAACCCTACATTCCTCAAACCCACACTGAAAAAGGATGAAGCTCTTGAGCAACTTCGCATAAGATTGAAAGGAGTTGAGGATGTGATGGAGATGGTGGTGTTCTATTAATCCTTGGTAGAGGCCACTTGGCATAAAATTTAGATGGCCTTGGATCAAACCCACTAAGAGAATGTATAATTGACCATAGAGAATCATTGCCTATGAAATGTTGATGTGCAAAAATAACATATGGCAGATTTCATCCATCAACAGTAGGAGCATCTAGCTAGAGTGAACACTAAGCTAAGAAGATTGATAGAAGAAAATAGAAACCTCTTCATGGAAGAGGTTTGTGCTCTTCACTAAAAGACTGCAATTGAAGTAGTTGCTTGGAAATTAAAGGCTTTTAAATTTAAGAGAGTTAAAAATCACTACAAAGATTAGGTTGGTCTCCAAAAAGAGGTTAATGAAAAACACATCCAATTAGTGAAGGTGAAAGTAAATGAGATGCTCCAGCAACTCCAGAAAGGAAGAGAGGTATGGCAACCTATTGTTGATGGGATAGATGCCTACAAAAAAGTGGAGATTTGTATGAAGGAGTTGCAGATTGAGGAGATGATAGAATAAATGGAGCTTGCTAATATTTGATATGCAAATCTGGCTATGTTGACTACTGGATGGTTGTAGTTTGAATTAGAGAAATAAGTGGTGAGCATGCACTTATTGTATGAGGCAGAGTTCAAGCACCACAAGGACACCAAGTAGAAGCTTGTAGTGGAAAATGCAAAACTCAAGGTTCTCAAGGTGAAGTTCACTAATTAAAGATCAATTGTCGAGAACCTAGCCAAGAGGATGAAAGACTACTAGAAGCTACAGAACGCACTTAGGATGTTCGATATCAAACGCAAGCAATTTTTTGCCTATGATGGAGTTGTTCCTAGTAATTCCTTGTTTGTAGGATATCCCCATTCTAGCCCACATTGGCAATGTTTTTTGGACTATGAATGATCCTTGGAGCAAGGAGGAAAAGATGAAGACATTGTTGGATGCCTTTCACCTTCCAGTGGAAGTGGTAGTTCTAGTAGGACAACCACAACTACCTCAACTACCACATGCACCAGAAGTGGGAGAAGGTCCTTTGTAACCTCAAGAATGTCCACCACCTAGCATTGTCTAATCTTTTTTAACCATATTCATATCATTAGATAATGTGTTATCCAATTTTGTTTAGTCATGTTCTAGTGTTCAAATTTGTGTCATAAACACCACAATTTTGTAATCAATGTCGATACATACACCATGGCATTGAATTTTCTTATGTCATGTGTTAGTTAATAATTCCATACCTTCCCAAGTTTGTAAAGAACTCAAGGACAAGTTTTCATTTAGTCATGGGGGTATGATGAAGTGTCTTTGATTAGCTATGTTGACAAGATGCCATTAACAAAATCCCATCTATAGGATCCCATTGGTGTAGGGTTTCCCACGTTGATGTGTACCCATCAATGTCACACACTAGTAGATTTATAAATATGGCATCCTAGTCATGTTAATGGGGGAGAGCATTTTAGTTTCTAGCAAAACTTTTGTAGTTTATTTTCATAAGAGATAGAATAATTTTCTAAGTGTCCCTAGTATAAGTCAAGGAGTGTATGGATCTTTATTCGAACACTATTGTACCTGAGCACCATAGTGTGTGCAACAATAAAGATGAGCTTTTTAATAAACCTTCTAGCACCTGGACTAGATTAATGATTTATTTATGCATTTATTATTTTCATTAATTAAGAGATTAATTAAGCTAATAATGACTAAGAATTTAAGTAATTAATTAAGCTAAATAAAGTAGCACACATAAGTACAACCACATTGAGCATATGTATAACACTTGGTTATCCTAGTAGCACTTAATGCTTGGTCACTTAGTAATGTTGTATGTGTTCAGAATGTGTACAAAAAGTGGGACTAGATGCTTATGTTAGAATAGTTAGTTATTAACTAGCAATTAAATTAGCTAAATTAGTTAATTAATTTATACTCAATCTATTATCAACCTTAGGAAAAAAATATAAAATGATAAAAATCATGTACCTTAATTATACTTAACCATAAAATTAAGCTTCACAAGTGTGGTTGTGAAGACAATGATCATTCCACGATTAGATTCACCTTCTAGATTAAATCCTATGTACGAGAACACTAGAAATCCACAGAATCTTTCCTTATCACACGTGAATGCCTTAGTGATTTATATGGTTGGGAGTAGGATACCTTGTCACTCATCATAATGCTTCCAAGATTGAGAAAGTTTTTGAATTAAATTCTTATGCATTCATGAGGAATGTGAATAGAGGAGAATATCCTACAAGAAAATTGTTATATTGGATTAGGGCTAGATGTTTTCTTAGTGAGGAATGGATTCATGTTTTGATTGATGGGGGAGCCCAAGAAAATGTTATTTCTTCTAGAGTAGTTGCTAGATTGATTTTGGTAACTAATCCTCATCCTAGACCCTATAAGGTGCATTGGTTGTCTAAAGAATTCTCTTAAGAGGTGAGGGAACAATGTACTTTGAAATTTAAAATTGGAGGTTTTTATGATGTAGTGAAGTGTGATATTCCTACAATAAATAATGCTAATGTAATTCTTAGTATACCTTGGAATTTTAATAATGGTGTTCAATTTGATGGAGCAAGAAATGTATGGAGTGTAACTAGATTTGATTGAATTCATGAGTTGATTCCCATGATGATTAAATAATTGAGACAACAAAGATCACTTAATGCTTCCTTAATTTTACTAGGAGAGAGGGAATATATTAGGGAACATGATGAAATAGGTTTTGGATTTGTTGGTGTATCAATAGTTACTTCTAACCATGATGATTTGTAAGTTGAACTTTCTATAGGTATGCTAAGCTTGAAGAAAAATGTTTCCAAGGTGTTCAAGGGGGAATTTGATAGATTTCCATCAATGAAAAATGTACAATATTATATTGAATTAGTGGGCTAAATTACAAAGGTAGGTAGAGGAGTTACTTGAAAATGGCTTCATGAGAAAATCCATTTCACCTTGTGTAGTTCTAGTGATGTTAGTGCCAAAGAAGGATAATGTACATTGATTCTAGGGTAGTGAACAAGATAATAGTGAGGTACAGGTTTCCTATTCTAAGAATGAATGATATCCTTGATGTTCTTACTAATTTAGATATTTTTGGTAATGTTGATTTGAAAAGTGGTCACCATAAAATTAGAATTAGGCTTGATGATGAATGTAAGATATCTTTTAAGACACTAGATGGGTTATTTGAGTGATTAGTGATGCCATTTGAGTTCATGAATGTACCTAGTACATTGATGCAGTGGATGGATGATGTATTAAAGAACTTAATTGGTAAGTATTGTATTGTATTTTTTATGATATTTTGGTGTATAGATCTAAAAAGGAAAAGCACGTAGATCATCTATAGATGATGTGTCTTAAATTGGAGGAGGTACATTTAGTAATTGATGTAAAGAAAAGTGATTTCTTCAAAAGGAAAATAATATATTTGGGGCATGTGGTTTCTAAAAATAAAATTTAGATGGAAGTTACCAAGATGATGACTATTAGGGATTAGCTAACTTCTAAGAATGTTGTGGAGGTTAGATCATTCCTTAGTTTTATAGGTTTTTATAAATCATTCATAAAAAAATGTTAGTGGAATTTTGTGATCTCTATTTTCTTTGTTGAAGAAAAATAAAGATTTTAGATGGGATAATGAAATCCAAGGGAGCTTTGACTTATGGAAAGCAAAAATTACTAGTGAACTAGTGCTTGCAATTTTAGATTTTTAGAAGCTTTTTCAAGTATAAATGGATGCAAGTGGAATTGCCATTAGTGGGGTACTTTCACAAGAAGGTAGGCCTATTGCTTTATTTTCTTAAAAGTTGAATGAGTCAATGAAGAAATATAGCATATATGAGAAATATTTGTATGCTATTCTTCAAGAAATCAAGCATTTGAAGCATTGATTGTTGCCTAAGGAGTTTGATTTAATGATAGGTCACAAAGCACTATAATTTCTAAACTCAAAAAAAGTTGAGTGCAAATCATATGTAGTGGATTGAAAAATTACAAGAGTTTAATTTTAAGTTCAAGCACGAAAGTAGAAAAGCTAATGTAGTGGCTCATGCATTATCTAGGATGCATGTGGTAAATTTTAATGTACCTCATGTGAAAGGTAGGGATGATTTTGCTAATTTGTATGAGAATTATGTTGATTTTGGCTAGGTTTGAAGAAGCCTCAAAGAGCCATTGTTGAGTAGGATAGACTAGTGTAGGGGCCTATCATATTAGAGGTGAACTATTATTTAAAAATGGAAGGTATGTGTTTCTAATTATGATCTTAGAAAAACATATGTTTTTAAAATCATTGTAGTGATATGGAAAGTTATATAGGTAGGGATAAAACACTAGAAATTGTGGGGAAGTTATATTTTTAGCTTGGTATGGTAATTGAAGTTTCAAAAATTGTGAAGGAGTATTTGACTTCTCAAAAATTCAAAGGAGGTAAAGAGTAATGGACATTACATGCCCTTGACAATTCCCAAGGGTCCATTGGAAAGTGTGTTTATGAACTTTTGGAATGGTATTTCAAAGATCAAGAGTGGAGAAGATGAAGATTTTATTATTGTGAATAGGCTCTCAAAGATGGTACATTTCATTCCATGCAAGAAGGTGAGTGATACTTCTCATGTTACAAATTTATTTATCTAGAATGTTGTGAAGTTACATGGAATTCCTTTAAATATTGTTAGTGGTAGATACATTAAATTCACTAGTCACTTTTTGAGGCCCCTTTGAAAAATTTTAGAAACAAAATTGAATTTTTCCAGTGCATATCATCCACAATCTGATGACCTAATGGAGGTGGTGAATAAATCATTATTGATCATATTGAGATGTTTGTATGATGGACAATCAAATAAGTGGAAAAACTTGTTGTGTCATGATGAGTTTTCATATAATAATACCTTTTGTGTGGCTATTAGTAAAAGTCCATTTGAGGTGAACTATGGATTTTCTCCTAAGATGATGGACACATTAAAGAGCTTTGATTGTGAAAATCAACTTAGTGCTGATTTTGTACAAGAGATGAAAGATCTCCATGCATTAGTGAAATAAAATCTTGAGAAGAAGGCTAAAGAGATAATCCTTAAGAGGAATGAGAGTAAATGGAAGTCAAATTTTTCTATTGGTGACTTGATTTGGTTGTACTTGAAAAAGAAGCAATTGAGAGGTATTAACTTCTCCAAGTTGAAAGCCAAGAAGAGGGGACCTTTTAGAATTAAGGTTTAGGTTAATAGTAATGATTTTAAAATTATTTTACCAAAAAGTGTTGGTATATCTTTTGTGTTTAATATTTTATATCTTGTGCACTATAATGGACTAGTTAATGACAAGATGATATAGGGGAGCATCAATGATTTCAAAGGGACTATTGATCAGTTCAAGTTTTCAATGAATAGGAAGGACATTGTACTGAAGTGGAAGGAGACTTCTAGTACTCAAGGAGTAAAGAGGCATGAGTACTTGATCCATTGGAGGGATTAGTTCATGGA
>MNCI01008800.1:958-52908 GCA_015680685.1 Gnetum montanum
CAAAGTTGGCTGAATCTCTTTAAAGTAAGTCATTTGCAGTTTACACACAACGCAATCGTTACATTTCTCACAACCACACGCCGCAACAGTACATACACATACTCACATTAACTACTGAGTTTATTTGGAGGTATCTGGGCCTTGGTGTTGCCAGAGACCAGCAGACACCTAAATCTTGTTCGAGAACACTCGTTGGCGGTCGCGTCCCAAACGGTCGCCAACACCTTGGTGGTGGCATTTCCCATGATTGTGGTTGGTGCCACTACTGATATTGTTCATACAATTGTGGAGGAGTTCCACTTGGATAGTAAACTTGTCGTTGTTGGTGGAACTACCTTGGATTGCCTTGAGGATAAGGCAATCATCTTGGTGCTTTCCTACATGCAAGGAAACGATTCAATGCATACACTCCAAACTCTTGTAAGTGTGGCACTACAGGGCAACATCCCCTTGGATGTTCATATTGGCAAATGTCACATTTAGTTTCATCATTAGAGTTAGACTCCACAACCTCCTCTACTATAGTAGCTTTCTCCTTACCTCTTTGGTAGGCATGCTTATCTTCTTTTCACCTCCTATGGTTGCGATCACTATCTTGCTCTTTGGATTCTTCAACAATCTTCATAGTAGTTTAAAATTTCTTATCCAAAGAGTCTCATAATTTTTTAACCTTTTCTAAAATATCAGAAACAAATTTTTGGATAGGCAAGGTCTTTTTGTTCACCATTTCATCAAGTGGTGACTCCTCCTTGTCATAAAATAGGACCTCTCATTTTCTAATGGAAGGATCCTTATTATACTCTTTAGCACTTTCCCTTTTTCATAGCTCACCTTCTTCTTTTGCTACCTGCTCAATTAGCCTTTGGATTTGATGAGCTCTCAGTTCACATAATCTTCCTTAGGCATACACCCCAAGAGTTATTCTAGTTTCTGCTCTAATCCCATCTATAATGTGCTAGAGTTGTTCCCTTTGAGAATAACCATGGCCAGAGCATCACTGTAAGAGTGAATGATATATACCCATGGTGGCATCCAGGATTTCATGTGTTCCATGTTTCTAGCCTTGGATTTTCCTTCTCAAATTAGACACTCTAGAGTACATTTGGTATTTGTCATTAAACAACTCTAACATGGTACTCCATTGGTGAATGGATTCCGATTCCAAGGATTGGTACTAGCTTTTAGCTTCCTTGATCAATGTCCTAGGGAAAAGCTTGAGTTTCTGCCACTCATTTTCTATGTTCTATAAGGCACATGCATGATGAAAAGCTTGTAGATGTGTCTATGGATCAGAGTTCTATCCCCCCTCAAATCTTGGAATACTATTTAAGTCTAAGCAATTGATCCTACTATCTTTCATATGTCTAGTTGGAATTTTAACTACCTTTGCAATATTGAGCATACTTTGAGTCACCAATAGAGATTCATCATCATCACTACCTCAATGATGCTAATGATGGGATTGACCACCTCTTCAATCTTGGTGGCCTTCATAGTCATTGTTGTCTTGTTGATCACCTTCATCATGATTATTTCAACAATGGCTCCATAAGAACCATTAGATGAAGAGGAATTTTTGAAATCAGGTGAGGAGGATGAAGAGGAAGATGGACCACCACCACCATCAGGGTGTCTACCATCACTTTTTCATTTATTACAATCACCATCCTTGGATCCCTTGCCATTGTGATGCTTGCTTGAGTCCCTACCTTGACTGTCACTCTTTCTAAAACCTAGTTTATGGATAGTAGATCATAGGTTTTGCGTTATACCCTTGTCATCAACAATTGGGGGTGGAGAGCCTTCATGTTGAAAAAACTCAAATGGAGGATCCTCATTGTCATCTTGATCTTGTAGGAACAATGGGTTTCTAAAGCGTTTCCCCTTCATAAACTCATAATACTGCTCTTGGTACTGATCTCTCCTTCGTTGTGCTTCAGTGGAATGGTAATCCTGAATGTCATGATCATGCACAACATATTCCTCATGAAGCTCTGAGATGCCTAACCTCTTAAGGGCTCGAAACAACATCTTTAGTATAGATCAATTAGGGGGCAAGACAATGTTGCCTTCTATATCACACCATCACATCTATTCATCCTGATGTAGAATGAAGGTGAAGTCTGATACATACTCATTTGGATGAGTATATACCACCTTACACTCTTGTGGACATGGAAGTTTGACATCTTTGCACCTATGAGAAGAAGACATTTTGAAATATGAAATAAAATGTCAGTGTGCTATTATAGTCCTATGTATAGTGGGAATGATATTGACCTTGAGGTTCATACAATGATATTAATGGTATTCACTAAACCTAAATAGTGCATGTTTTAGCAAACAAAGTCCTCGGCAATGGTGTCAATGATGAGTAGTGAGATACCCCTACACCCAACTATGTGAATCACAGAGTGTTCACATGTGATCTAGTCGAATTCCATGGACTTTGTAGTTTCAAGTGCACTAGTTCGTTAGGAAGTGAATCTTGACATAAGGTCAATTGTTGTCTTTCCAATTACACTTATGACATTCGTTGGTATGGTTAAGTGTAACTGAGGCATCCAATTTTTATCATTGTTATGTTTTATGGGTTTGATGCTTAAAGAGAAATAAAGTGTTGAAATGACTAATTTAATTTAACCAATTAACTAACATTCAACTAGTCCTAACATAAGTATCTGATCCCACTTTCCATACATGTCATGAATCTATGTATCCACTGTTAGGCAACCAAGCACTATGCTACCGGGTGTACAAAGTAATAACACTATTGGGATTACCAAGCGAATATGTGTTATGCTCGAAGTGATGGTACTTATGTGTGTAATCTACTTTGCTTAATTGCTTGATTAATGTAATAATCGAAAAATATTTAATAATTAATTGAAAACATTTAATAGATAATCAAAAACATTAAATGCATGAATGAAATAACGAATCTATCCAAAGTACTACAATGTTTATCAGAAAGCTCATCTTTATTGCCACACACATTACTGTGCTCAGGTACAATAATGCTTGAATAAAGATCTGTACACTTAATGACTCTTGCAATGGGCACTTGGTAGAAAAATTCTAACTCTCAAATAAATAAACTACAAGAGCTTCACTACACAGAAATCTAAGTTTGCATAAATGTGGCTAGTAGGCATGTATTTATAGGCAATAGACAAACACTACATCAATGGGGCCTCATTGACATAGGATAAAATGCATCAACTAGGACCTATTGACACAAGATAAAATGCATTGATGGGGCCTCATTGACATGGTTGATTACATCGCAAGGCCTTGTTAATGCAACCAACAAGAAATGACTCATTAGAGGTGAAGTCAAGTACATACTCATCAAAAAAAGTATATGCCACTTTGCACTCTTGTGGGACTAGTGGTTTAACATCTTCACACTTATGAGAAGAAGAAGACATTTTGCAACAAAAAAAATAATTAGTATGCTTTTGTAATTATATAATTGAGAATGATGTCAACCTTGGGTTTCATCTAATGATATTTACTAATCTTAGATAGTACACATTTCAACAAATAGAGTCCCTAGCAAGAGCACCAATGATGAGTAATGAGGTATCCCTACTTCCAACCATACGAATGATGAAACATTCACATGCAATTTGGTTGAATTCTGTGAACTTTATAGTTTTCAGTAAACTAGTTTTCCATGAAGTGAACCTTTTCCTAAAGGTTGTTTGTTGTCTTCCCAATTACACTTGTGATGCACATGGTATGGTTAAGTGTAATCGAGGCATATGATTTTTATTATTTTTTGTTTTATGTTCTTTGGTGTTTAAAGTAGAGAGATGAAGTAATATAACAACTAATTTATTTTAACTAACTAATTAATCTCTAACTAGCCCTAACATAAGCATCTAGTCCCACTTTTTGTGCATGTCCTAAACCCATGTATTGATTGCTGGGTTACCAAGCGCTATGCTACTAGGTGCACCAAGCAATAACACTACTAGGATTACAAAGGAAATATGTGTTTATGCTTGAAGCATTCGTACTTATGTGTTTAATCTATTTATCTTAATTAATTAAATAATTACTAAAAGTATAATTTAACTTAGTTAATGACATAATTAATGGAAATAATAAATGCACAAATAAATCATTAAACTATTCTAAGTGCTACAAGGTTTGATCAAAAGGCTCGTCTTTATTGCTATACATACTAGTGTGGTTCAGATAAAACAATGCTTGAATAAAGATCTATACACTTTCTAACTCTTGCTGTAGGCACTTAGAGAAATATTCCAACATTCAAATGGAAAAATTGTAAGAGCTCTGCTACTACCATGAGTTGAATGATGCATAAACACGGCTAAAGAGCTCGTATTTATAGTTTTTGCTACAAGACTATGTCAATGGAGCCCTATAGATGTACCAAACACTACATCGACATGGCCTCATATATGGGGCAACACCATGTAAATGGAACCCCATCAATGAGGGCCCATTGATGGGGCCATGTGAATTAGGGCTCATTGATGTGACACTTTCATGCTCATCACCTTTCAAAATAATGTTTTTTCCTTACCTCTAGTAGCTTTGACTAGGTTGTATTGCTACTATCTGAAAGATCAAAGAAATTTGGAAGTGGTTGCCAAATTCCCACTAGTTAGTCTAGTAGTTCTTCATATTGTGTTGCACTTATTTTTTCACTTATGATCCCAGTAGACTTCTGCACATCTTTAAGTACAATGATGTCTAGTATAGATGCTGCAGGTGCATTGAGTATTTCGAAAATTTTGTTAGCAACCATCTCTATTGCTATCTCCTACCCTTGGTGCTACATCACTAGTACTATTGCCCCCTCATCTTCCTCTAAGTGTATTGAGAAGGTTGCATTATTCCTAGAATCTCTTGAAGTGGCTACTATTCTGTGAGAGATACTGTACCTCACTAGCACTAGGATTCGACCTCACGAACAACTATGTTCATTGGGCCAAGAAAATAGATCCACCTATTTTCATCAAGCTTATTATTTGGGCCACCTCATTTAGGTGACTCATTGATAGGTGGTACATAAATGGATCTCCATCACTCATGCTTGGTTGTTGCTCGTGCTTGCTCAAGAGCCATTCTTAGTACTCACAAAATCATTGGGATGTTGCAGTGACATCCAACACAATTTTTTGAGTGATAGGTGGAGGTAGTGGCTACTGCTCCTCTTCTTGAATAGTTGTTATAGGTGTCTTATCATTCATCATATCTACCCAATTAGCAATTGAATCATGTTTGAAAACATCATTTGTATATCAGACTATCCCTTCCCTTCGACAGAGTTTTTTAATTAGGCATGGGAAGGTGAGTGCCTTTATTCCATGTTCATCTTCCTTAAACTACTTCTCTATCTCCAAATAGATCAGTTTTAAAAGGTTGATAGGGAATCTTCCACTTAAAGTAGCACATGCATAGGTAGAAAAGGTAGTGATCTTGCTAGGCCTCACCATAGGGTTTAGGTAAAAGGCCATAATCTTATAGTGAATTCTTTTTGCTATTGTGAGTGCACCATACTCCTTGTAGTCAACACCATAGCATCACTACACCCATTACTTTTTGATGTTAGGGTCCACTTGCATTGGAATCTCAATGAGATTCGCCCTAGTGTCTGGCAACCCAAGTGCTTCAAAAATGGCCTACATTGAGTAGGACACTGAAATGTCCTTGATTTTGATTGTTGAATTAGCTTGCCTATTGTTCCAAAATAAGAATGTCTCTCCCCTGTACCACTCTTTGCTAGAAGTGATAATTGGCCACATGGGAGAGGTCTTCAGTTGATTGTGTACCTCTTTAGATGCTTGCTTCAAGAAAGAGCCAAAGTTTAACTCCTGGAACACTATTTTTTGAACCTCTCTTAATCTGATTTGATTAAGGTAAGCTTTTGTCAAAAGATCACCTCAAGGTTTGCTTGTTGAGCTAGTGCCTCATCTCAGTGGGAATGTCTTATGACTACTACTGGTTCTGGAATCTAATAAATAGATTCCACTTTAGCCTCTTACATAAGACGACACATGGCATGGGTTGCAATTGATTCTTCTTGAGCTTGTTCTCGGTCATTTCTCCCTTGGTTGAGATGGTCCTCGCATCTGGTTTCCTTTCGGTGCCATATGTTGTCTTAACACATCTATGGATCAGTAGATATAATATGTAACTTTGAATATTTGAATACCTTACCTCGTTAGTTAATTATACTTGGCTATAGTTGGACCATGACAGATTGATTATTTTATTCTTGTTTTATTAATTAATTTTTATTATAAGTGTCACCAAAGCTCGTTGAAAGGGTTTAACTTTTGTAATTTGGTGTTTAAATGTTGATTTCTAGTTAAACCTTGGTAGGAGTTAGAAAAATGGCAAAAACTTTTATATAAGAAATGGCATATTTGTGGCCCCCATGACTAAGAGCTTACCTTTGGGAGTTACAAGGTTGAAGAACAAAGTGATTTGGATAAACAATTAGAAAGTTATGGGCTCTAGAAGGTTCTAGGCTCTGAAAATTTGAAAAACACCCTTGACATATATGAGCAAATGTAAAAATTTCAAAGGGGTTCATGCATATTTATACTATTTTTTCACTATGTCGATGGGGCCACGTATATGAGGCCTTGTATATGCATGGGCTCCATCAACGAGGCCTCGTTTATGAGGTTTGCAAACAAAATTTTCAATTTTGAATATTTCAAAAAATATAAGAAATTTGTGATTGAATTGGGGATCCATGGAGTCCCAGAGAAGCCAAGAATATGATAAAATCATTGAAGAGGATCTTTGGAAGCTCAATAAATCAAAAGTTTAATGGAGAATGTGTGAATTAAAGAAAATATGTAAAGGAGCACATGGTCGAATGTAGAAGATGGGTGTATGAAAGATTTTGATTGCAAGAATGCCTAAGGATAAGGTGCTTAACGAACCTAACTAAGAGATATGCAAGTGGGTCCTTCCCATAGCAGACACATGCCTTGTTTGCCCTTGCATAACCTCAAACTAAGGAGTCCATGGGCCCCATTGGTGATTAATGATTGATGGAAGTTAAGGACCAAAACCTGGAAGATTCTACCAAAGAATTCAAGTACGTTAGACAAAGAAATTGAATCAAGAACATGGACATTGCTAGTGAGGTGAGTTACTGGCAACATGGATGGATGATGGAGAAGGTAGAATAGAATTATGAATTGAAGTCATAAGAAGTCCCTTATGGATTTTTGTTTAAATGACCTAAGAAGATCCATCCTTAGTCCAAAGTAAAACCAACCACTTTGAATAACTTTTTATTACCACTCTAAGAGTAATCCATTCGCTCGAGACACAAGAGTGCTCCCACAGAACAACCACCATTTCATAAAGAGAAGAAAAGAGAAGTAGGAAGTGAAAGAGGGACTTAGTTATAGGGGACCTTCAAGCATGGGTAACATATTTTTGTAGTCCCATAACTAGTGCTTGTAACCTATTTATTTGTCTAAGGGATGCACTGTGAATTCCCATCATGTTTTTTTTTATTTTTATTTTTTGTTTTGTTTTGTTTTATTTTTTTTCTTTTTGGATGTGAAACACACCATGCAAATACTTATTCAAATTCTTGTTATTGGTTGACATGGGATGACAAGAAGTCCATAAAAACACTCATGCACTCAAGTAAGTAAAAGAGTACAGAGAGTATTGAGTCCCCTTGAAGTTACACCCTATGCAAACCTTTGAATCCTTCCCAATTCTAGAAAGTACCAAGGTCATAAATTTATTAAAAGTTTATTTAATGAAAGGGATCTCATAATTCCAAAACAAGGAAAACCATAGAGTTTTTGGATGGGCAGATGTCGTGGACTCACTACTTGTTCCATGAAAAAGAAACCATGCTTTAGCCATGAGTACAAAAATCCAAAAATAAAAACCAAACATTAGCAAACAAAACAATAAGCACAAATCATCATAAGAAATAGCTACAACACCACTATGTCCTATTGGCACAAAGCATGTTTAAATATATAAGAAAGTATGAAATTTTATAGGAAAATTTAAATGTACTAACGATGGTGTAAAATAGGAAAAAGTTTTAAAAATTCAAAAATGTGTAAAATAAACAATTTTCAAAAACAATAATGTGTAAAAAAAAAAAAATAGAAAAACTAAGGAGCCTCATATATAATTAGCATGGGCCCATGACTTGGGTGGGAGGAGGAGATTCGAAATATTAAGCATGGTTGTCCATCTGTTCAGGTATTTGTTGCATTGGCTTGGTTGAGCTCGTGGAAAGGCTTTATTTGTTGGATGTTGATCAACTACTTTTTGTTTTTGCTTTCAAGTTTGCATATGATCATAGCCCCAAAAGAAAAGGCTTCATCAATTATATAAGGCTCCTCCCACAACGTTTGGAATTTGGTTTTTTATAGTACGTGTGTGGGATTCCAGTAGAGAACCTTATCTCCTAGCTGAAATTTTACTTTCTGTATTTTAAGATCATGATGTTGTTTGTTGAATGCCTTGTGCACTTCATTAAAAAATTCAAAAATCCCCCCCCATTTTAGCACAAATGTCAAAAAATGCAAAGTGTAGCCATGTTTTGATAGAGTTTTCTTATGCTACATCAACAAGGTCTCGTTGATTGGGTCTCGTCTACATGACAGCTTCATCAATAGAGCCTATAGAGAATTTTTTCACATTGAAAAATTTTAAAAATAGAAGGAGTTTAAGCATGAAATTGGACAGAGCTAAAAAAGCTATGAAAATGATGAAATAGTGAAAGAGGACTTAAATATATACAAAAGGAGTTTTTGATTGGAAAATGAATCTTAAGGAGAAGTGCCACCAAGGAGCGCATAGCTAGATGTAACCCATGGGGAATGCGAAAGGATTTAATTGCAAAAATTCCTAAGGATAAGGAACTTAACTAGCCCAACCAAGAGAAATGCAAGTGGGTCCTTCCCCTAGTAGGTTCATGCCCTTTTTTCTCTTACATATCTTTAAACCAAAGAGTCTGTGAGCCTCACAGTTGATTCATGGTTATGGAAAGTTAAGGACCTAATTTGGGAAGAATCTACCTAAGAATTTTAACACATCAAACTAAAACATTGAATAAGAAATGGAAAATTGGTAGTAAGGTAAATGATCGAGAGCATTGGTGGATGAGAGAGAGAGAGAAAGAGAGAGAGAGAGAGAGAGAGAGAGAGAGAGAGAGAGAGAGAGAGAGAGAGTTCCAAATCATGGTCACATGAAGTCCCTTGTGGATGTTGTGGTTAAATGACCCGATAAAGTCCATCCATAGTCGAGATAAAAAAAAACCTCTTCTAATAACTTTGCACCAATAATCTAATACCAATCCATCCCCTCAAGACATAAGAATGCTCCCATAGATTAATCATCATTCCTAAAAGAGAAGAAAAGAGTAACAAGAAGTGAGAAAGGGCCTTAGTTAGAGAAGACCTTTAGGCATCGGTAACATATCTTTCTAGTCCCATAACCAATGCTTGTAGCCCATTCTTTTGTCTAAGGGATGGGCTTTGAATTTTCATCATTTTTTGTTTTTTTTTCTTTGAATTTTATGTTTTTATGGATTTTTGAATGGAAACCACACCATTCAAAGACTTTAACTTCCTGTTATTGATTGATAACGGAATGGTGAGAAATCCATGAAAACATTCATGCACTCAAGAGGGTAGAAACGTATAGAGAGCATCAAATCCCTTTGAAGTCACACACCCTTGTTAATCCATTTTAATCCTTTCCAAGTTTAGAAATTACCAATATCACAAGTTCATTAAAATTCTTTTTAAAGAAGGGGCCTCATATTTCAAACATAAGGAACACCATAGAATTTTATGGATGAGTGGATAATGTGAACTCACTATTTGTTTCTTGAAAAATAACCATGTCTTAGTTATTAATACCAAAATTCAAAGAGAGTATCCAAACATTAGTAATCAAAAACATTAAGTAAAAACCACCATCAATAGTAGCTATAGCAACATAATGTCCTGTTAGCAAGAAGGGAAAAAAATAATCATAAGAAAAACCAAACCAACATAGAGTGAAATATAAAAGAAATTATAAAATATTCAAGAAAGATAAAACATACTAAAGATGGTTTAAAAGAAAAAATGTGAAAAATGAGAAAAGTGTAAAGCAAAAAAGTGTAAAAATTGAGGAGCTACTGTAAATGATCAGCATGGGTGGCCATCTCCCCCATGACTGACTTGGAAGGAGAAAATCCAAAATATTAAGCATGCTTGTTCATCTAAGAAGGTGTTGTGGTCACTGGCTCTCTTAGCCTCATGAAAAGATTTAATTTGTTGCATGTTGATCAGTAGTTTCTTATTTGGGATTTTAGGTTTGTATATCAACATGGCCTCAAAAGAAAATATTTTTAACCCTACACACATGCCACATATGTCATGGATCCAACTACTAGAATCCTTTGACATGTGGGGCATTCAAAATTTGGGCTTTCAGGATCTTAATGGTGATGCATCTTCTAACATAGTGACCCCCCATAATGTCCCTCATCAGCATCTTTGAGAATGCATAGTTGAGCAACATCAAGAACACACTAATAAACCAAGCCATCAACATATACCTTATAAAGGTGTCCATTGATTTCCATGACTTGGTTGGCCTAATAAATAACTACCAAGCTCTTCTAGCATATTCTGAGTGAGAAGTTTAGTAAGGATGCCATCATACTATTTATATTCATTGGGCACTTATTGATTTATAGCACTAGCAAAGAGGAGTTCATCAAAAAATTAATCAGAAAGTGGGCTCTCCTTCTCTTTGTTATCCCATCTCAACTGAGACAAGTGGTTGATGATCACATTCTCAATTTCCTTTCGATCTACCATCATGAGATTGAATTCTTGTAAGATCATTAGCCAACATATCACATGGGGGCTCACCATTGGTTTGTTTAGAAGGAAGTAGATTACACTATGGTCTGTATGCACAAATACCTTATATCCAAGCATATATTCCTTGAATTCCTTTAAGGCATACACCGTTGCCATCAATTCTTTCTCTATTATGGTGTAGTTTAGTTGTGCACCCATAATGCTTAAACTCATGTAGTGGATGTAGTAAGGACATTTCTAATCATCCAACTATGTGAGCATGGCTCCCAAGACATAATTTGAAGCATTTTATCATAATGTGAAATGATCATAACTAATCAAGTGCTTGTAGAATTTGAGTTTTTACAAGCTTCTACTTAAGTTGCTGAAATGCATTCTCGCATTCCTCAATCTAGATGAACAAAGCATCTTTCATTGTCAGATCCATCAATGGTTTAACAATCTTAAAGAAATTCTCCATGAATTGTTAGTAGTAGCCATTATGACCAAAAAATGACCAAACATCTTTAATAGTTTTTGGTTGGTGTGTAATTCCATGGATGACCTTCACTTTCTCAAGGTCCACCTCAATCCCTACTTGTGATATTCTACACCCCAATACAATGCCCTCATGCATCATTATATGGCTCTTTTGTCAATTAACTTGAAGGTTGGTCTCCACACATATTTTCAATACTTTCCTAATGTAGTCCAAGGCTTTCTCAAATGTAGCATCATACGTGTACAAGTCATCTATGAAAAATTCCACCTTGCTACTAATTTGTTGTTGAAAGATGCTCATGATAAGGGATTACAAGGTTACAGGGGTATTGCACATGCCAAAGGGCATCTTTTTGAATCTAAAAGTTCCCCAGCGACTTGTGAATGTGGTTTTGGCTTGATCCTCAAGTGCAATTTGGATTTGATTATAGCCACTATAACCATCTAGAAAGTTGTAGTAGCAATGCCCAAACATGGTGTCCAACACCTAGTCCACAAATTGAAACAAAAAATGGTCTTTGTACATTACCATGTTCAATAGCTTGAAGTCAATACAGACCCTCCACTTGCCACCTTTCTTTGGTATTATTACAAGTGTGCTAACCTAGTTGCTATTTGCAATGGGATAGATGAACCCTACCTTGAGGAGTTATTCAATATCCTTCTTAATGATCTACTTCAGTTTGGGATTCAATCATTGCTACAGATACCTCTTTGGCTTTATGGAAGGATCTATATATATGTGATGCTGACATATCCTAAGATCAATCCCATTAAGTTTAGGATATAACCAAGTAAAGGTTATTGGCCATTTATTGGCCACCTTCAATAGCTTCTCTTTTTGTTCAAAAGCAATGTTGGCATTGATTATCATCAGCTTTCCATTGTTCAAAAAAGCATATTCCATGTTAGTAGGTAGAGTTTGCAACTCTAAGGGCTTCTATTTGAAACTTTTATGGATTTCCAAATCTTTCCAATTGGTGTCATTGGGTTCATCATCAGAGAGTTGGTGATGAACCCGCTCCAGTTCATCAATGCCTTCGACATAGGCACTTGTTAGGCTCTTAGTTGTTTTCATGCAAATTGTTGTGTTCTTATTAAGATTAGCTATTAGCTAGTGAATGCCCTCCTATTTTGTAATTTTTTCATACATGCAGCTTTGAATTTCTATCTCATCTACACATTGTTTACATGTTGTGATGGATGTACTTTTCATGGATCATAGTTTTTGCACATAGCTGCACCCTATGTCACTATACATAGTGCATGGAATTATTTTCTTCTCTATTTTTTCAAATGAATTTTCCTTGGAAATATCCAAGGAGAAGTCTCTAATTCCCAACCATGCATCAATGGTGCTTTACTAAGCCCTTTTCATGATGTTTGGGAAGTTCCCCTTGCAATTATTAATATGGATCACTAGAAAGTTAATAGGATAGGATCACCCATAGACAATGATCATAATGTCCTTCATCAATCCTAAGGGAATGATGATGGACCAATTTTCAAACTCAAGATGAATGATGTTTTTCTTAAGTGGAGGTAGGTTCCAAGCTTTGTACATTTCATGAGAAATCAGATTTACACCAAAACTTGAATCTAGAAGAGCCTTCCAAGGCTCCTTCCTAGAAATTTGTAGGTAAATAATGGGACTCCTAGGACTAGATTGCCAATAAGGGTAATGCTACCTTGGTGGTTGCATTCCCCATGACTTTGGGTTTTGCCATTGATGGTGCTACTTATAAGGTTGTGGTGGAGCTTCACTTGGATAATAGGATTTTTGTTGGTGGAACTGCTTGGGGTTGCCTTGAGGATAAGGTATCCTTCTAGGTGATTACCTTTTTGCCAGTCTAGGATTTAGAGCATACACCTTATATTCCTACAAGTATAACACAATGAAACAACATCCCTTAGGATGTTTATATTGGTAGATGTCACATCCACCATCATCATCTATTTTAGACTCCACACCCTCCTATACTGTAATAGCCTTGTCCTTACTTCTTTGGTGGGCACATTTGGCTTCCTTCCTTCTCCTATAATCATCATCAATACTTTTCTCTTTGGATTCATCTACTATTTTTAGAGTGGTTTGAAACCTTTCATCCAAAAAGTCTCACATTTTCTCTACCTTGACCAAAATTTCAGAAATAAACTTTTGAATTGATAAGGTCTTTCATTACACCACCTTATCAAGTGGTGGCTCCTTCTTATTATCACAAAATAGAACCTTCCTTTTTCTAATGGGATGATAATCCTAATAGTCTTAATCTAGCACAAGGTATTCAGCATTAAGCCCCTAAATACCCAATCTCATAAGAGTTTGGTGTAGCATCGCAGGAACTAATCAATCAAGTGGCAACACAATGTTGCCCTCCATGTTTCTCCATTACAACTGTTCATCTTAATGCAAGATGAAGGTGAAGTCTAGCACATACTCATTGGGATGAGTATATACCACTCTGCATTGTTGAGGCACTAGTAGATTTGACCATTCATTCCTTTGTCAATTGGATGTATGCTTGAACCTCAATAGAGAATCATCCTTGTGAGAAAAAGGCATTTTAGATTGAAAGAAAATATCAGTGTTCTTTTATAAGTATTATTATTATTTTGAATGATTTCAACTTTAAGGTTCATTACAATGGTTTTGAATAATTTTCACTAAGTCCTAGATAGCACACGTAGCTAACTAAAGTCCCCGGTAATAGCACCAATGATGAACCATGAGTATACCCTACACAAAATCATATGAATCACTAGCATTCACTCAATGATCTAGTCAAATTCAATAGATTTTATCTCTCTAAGTATACTGGTTTCTAGGAGGTAAATCTAACTATTGCAATCATTGTCTTCTTAGTTCCACTTGTGAAGTGCAAGTGTATGGTTAAATGTAACTAAGACATATGATTTTTATCATTTTATTTTTTATGAATTAGGTTGCCTACGAACAAAAATAAGTAATTAAAAGAATAATTAATCTAATAACTAGTTAATATTTAACTAATCCTAACATTAGCATCCATTCCCACTTTCTGTATACATTCTAAACACATGATAGCGCTACTAGGTTACCAAGCGTTAAGCGCTACTGGGATTACCATGTGTTAAACATATGCTTGAAGTGGTCATACATATGTTTTTTATTTAATCAATATTAATTGATTACTTAGAAATATTAAAGTAAATTACATGAATATTAAATGCATAAAGAAAACATTAATCTATTTCAAGTGCTACAAGGTTTTATCAGAAAAGCTCTTCTTCATTGACATTCACATTGAGATGCTCAGGTATACCAATACTCAAATAAATATCCATACACTTCTTTGACTTCTACTATGGGCACTCAAAAAATATTCTAACTTTTAGAGGGATAAACTACAACAGCTTTACTACAACTATGAAAAGATTACCATACATGTAGCAGGTAGGCACACATTTATAGGTGGGGATAGGGTGCCACGTCGATGAGTACACATCAATGTGTCAAACCCTGCATCGATGGGATCATCTTGACCAGATCCCATCAATGAGGTTGAATCAACATGACCTAACTATGATGATGCATCATTCCTAAAGCAAGCTGATGCCTAATATGTCCTTACATATTTGAATCACAAGGATTTCATAGGTACCTAGGATGATAAATGGTTATTTTAAGTTAAATTCCATATTCATGTTAGGAATTTTTGTAGGATTATGCAAACTATGAAATAAAAATATTAATTAACCATGGCATGAGATAGTGAGGTGATAGAAAATGGAATGAGTGAATGGAGATACCGAATGATGGATGGATAATCTACATCTTGGTCACATAAGATCCTTAGTAAAATTTGTGATTAAGATGATTCAATGCTAGTCTATTCCAAGTCTAAACCAAGTCCATTCAAATTATAGTGATCTTACATTAACATATTTCTCCTCTTCTACCATCAAGAGTCTATAACAACCTCAAAGGAAAATCAACACTCTAAGGGAAGAAGAAAAGAGAAGAAGGAAGTAGGTATGGCCTTATTTAGAGGGATACTGATAAGTGGCAAGGTACCCCTACACTCAAGCATACAAATATGAGCATTTCACACACGATCTGGTTGAACTCCAAGGACTAAGTGCTTATGTGCCTTAATGGAACACTCAGGGTTAATCAATTGTTGTCTTCCCAAACTTACTTGTATTATCACAATTGTATGGTTAAGTAAGCTTAAGGTATATGGTTTTTATAGCTTATACCTTTTTTATGTCTTCTGCTAATAAAGGAAAGGGAGAGAGGACTAAGTGGCTAATTTATCTTAACTATTCATTAACTAGTTTCTAAATGTTCCTAACACCAGTATCCATTCCCACTTGCCGTACACATCCTGAACTAGTGCAACGCTACTGGGATCACCAAACGCTAATCGTTACTAGGTTACCAAGCACTACATGCATGCTCAAAGTGGTCGTATTGAGTGTACTTAACTAAGAGGGTTGAAGATTGAGAGAGATATTAATTAACTAGGAGAGCATTAAAAAATAATTAATTACTAATTAGCTTAATCTGTATGCTGCAAGGTTTATCATAAAGTTCATCTTTCTTGCCGTACACAAAATTGTGCTCAGGTACAAATTGCTCGAATAAAGATTTGTTCACTCTATGACTCCTATTGTGGGCACACATAAATAATTCTAACTTTGGAATAACAAAACTGCAAGAATCTAGCTAAGGGTCTAAGTCTAACTACCTTGGAACAAAGGGTGCTGCCTCTTATTTATAGAAGATGAGGCAGGATGCAATATTGCGTATGTGATATCGCGTGGCAAATGTGATTTCGCATAAGCGATATCACGTACACTATATCGTGGCTCATCATACCCCCGTGACTGAATGAAAACTTGCCCTTGAGTTCCTTACAAAATATTGGGAAGGTATGGGATTATTGACTTGAATGACAACTAATGGTGAATGGGGTGACATGTGAACGGATCAACATTACAATACATGGCAACATTAGTGTTCATGACCACAAGAGTGAACACTATACACAATTGACATCCAGCCTTATTTGGCAGCTGAGAGAGAAGAGAGAAAAGTAGAAGACATGTTGCTGCCAATGCCAAGATTGCACCTTTCGTTGTCCATCCATAACTGCATCATCTATCTTGTTCCTTACACAACTATTCCAGCACCAGTCCATCCTGAGTGTTTCCTCTAGGTCTAGTCCATTGCTGTATGATTGCCATCTATACACACAACACAATCACATATGAGAAAGGATAAGTAAATCATAATATAGTTGATACCTTTCCTCAGTGTAAGGTCCATTGGCTGGGTTGTGATATGGCCAATATGAATTCTAGAGATATAACACTGGTGACTACCCAAGGTGTAGGGGTTAGGAAAAATTGAAAAAATTGGACCAGGGCCCCCATGACTAAAAGCGATCCTCCGGTAGTGATAGAATGGAAAAAGAAAAGGAATAAGAAATATGGAGAAAAAGAAACAATGGCAACCCCGATAAAATGGATGTTAGAGGTGGGAATGAAACAACAAAAATTGATTGCAGAAATGTTTAAGAGAAAGAAGTTAACTGATGCACCAAATAGGAATGCCAGTGGGTCCTCCCCAAAGCAAGCTCATGCCCTTTATTCCCTGACAAACCCACATTCAAAGAGTCTGTAGGCTCTGGAAATTTCATTTGGGAGCAAGAGTTAAAGACTTAACCCTAAGAATTCACCAAAGACAAAATAATGCATCAACCAAAATATAGACTACTGATACAATTGACAATGAGGTGGAAAATGGAGAAAGAATGATTGGGAGAAGAGAATGGAATTGAGTCCTAAGAACAAGGTGGTGTATAGCCCCTTGTGTATTTATGGTTAATGTAACTGAGTAGATCTCATTTCAAATCTAGCCTCAAACAATCCACATCTAGTGACTTTGCATTAATACACTTGGCCAATCCATCCACTTGAAGTAACAAGAATGCTTCTGCCAAAGATTCACCACCATTCCGAGGAAATAAGAAAGGGAACAATAGGAAGAGAGAAAGGGCCTTAGTTAGAGGGAACGTGTTTGTTTAGTTCCATAACTAGTGCTTGTAGCCTAGATGATTATTTTGTTCAAGGGATGTGCTTTGAATTCTTGCTGTTTTTTTTCATGAGAACCACACCATGCAAAGACTTATTTTTATTAGCTCAGCTTCTCGATAATGGAGCAATGTCAGAATGGTAAGGAAAACTTAAGAAGAAAACATCCAAGTATCCAAGAGAATGGCCAACACAAATGCATCAAATCCCCTTGAAGTCACACCCTTTTCAGTCCTTGAGTCCTTCTTTAGTTTGAGAAATGCCTAGTCACCAATTCATTAATAGTTTTATTGTTAAAGAAAGGGACTGTATAGTTCCAAGCCAAAAGAGATCATAGAAATTCATGAATGCATAGATGACATGGACTCATTGCCTATTATATCAAAAGAACCATACCTTAGTATCAACATTATAACTCAAGGGTAAAAATCAAACATTAGCAATTAATAAAATACAATTCATACCACCATCAGGAGCACTTATTAGGTGACAAATCTAACAAAACAAAAACAACAAACAAAGACAAAAACAAGAACAAAAGGAAAAACAAAAACAAACAAGAATAATAGTTGCACAAAGAAATGAAAAAGTATAAATGATGTTGCAAAACAAAAACAAGAAAAATTAAAGAAATTTGTAAAAAAAAAATGTGTAAAATAAAAACTTAAAAAGGAATTGAGGGCCTCAAATGGTTAGCAGAGGTGACCATCTCCCCCATGACTGAGTTGGAAGGAGGAGATCTGAAATAGTGATCAGGGTTGTCCCTTCTCAGAGGTATTATGTGCAGTGACCGTTCTAAATTCATGGAAGGGTTTGGTCTATTACACATTGACTAACAATCTCTTATCAGGGCTCTCAGGCTTGTATATGGTTGTTGCCCTTGAAGGAAAGGTTGTATGAATAATGTAAGGTCCTTTGCATAGTGTTTGAAATTTTGTGCATTTTGGCACATGTGTGGGGTTCCAGTAGAGAACCTTATCTCTTGGTTGATACTTAACCTTTCAAATATTCAAGTCATGATGTTGCTTGTTATATGCCTTATGCAACTCATTTGATGATAGGGCAGCTAATCAATTTTTGTCTAGCATGTTTAAAGTTTCCAACCTTTGTTTTTGTGCTAGATCAAGATCGAGGTGGAGGTCATAAGCCATTGATAGTGTATAGAGCTTGGTTTGAATCAGAAGCACACTAACTCATAGGGAGAGTAGCCTAGAGGGAGTTTCTAGGTGGAGCGGTATGCCCAAAGAGCATCATTCAGTTTAGTGCTCCAATCTCGCCTATATTTGCTAATTTTCCTAGTTACTATTTTAGTGATCTCCCTGTTGGTGACCTCATCTTTTCCATTAGCTTGGGGGTGATAAGGCATAGTCAATTTATGTTCAACCCCTAAGCATTGCATTAACTTTCAAAAATTTGCACCTGTGAAATGTGTTCCATTATCTGAGATAAGTGCATGTGGCACACCAAACATATTTATGATTTTTAGTTGCACAAATTGTGTAGCTGTAGATGATGTGTAGTCTGTAATAGCAGCTGCTTCAGCCCATTTCGTTAGATAGTCTACAACAACCACAATGTAAGCTTTTCCATTGGACATTAGTGTAATGGGCCCCATAAAGTCTATTCCCTAAATGTCGAAGGATTCTAACGGTTGAATCCATTGTTGCGGATCCTCCATTTTAGTAGTCATTCCCCCATCATGTTGAAAGTGCTCACAAGATTGAACAAATTGATGGGCATCTCGAAATAATGTTGGCCAGTAATATCCTGCAAACAGGATCTTAATAGCCATTCATCTCCTTACATAGTGACCCCCATAAGGGCCCTCATGAGCATCTTGGATAACTCTTAGTTGGTCTACCTCGGGCACGCACCATCAAACCAAGCCATTAGGACACACTTTGTAAAGTTGTCCATTGATCTCCATGAAGTACTTGGCTCTGTGAAGAAGCTATTGTTTCTTCCTAAAGTTCAACTCCTGTGGTTTTTTTTGGGTAAGGAGATAGGTGAGAATGCGACTGTACTAGTTCTTCTTCGTGGGTTGGTTATTCACTACACCAACAAAGAGGGCTTCATCAGGAAAATGATCAGACATTACATATTCATCCTCTTTGTTGTCCCAGTGCAACCGAGATAAATGATCTACAACTACGTTCTTGGTGCCTTTTCGATCGACCATCGTTAGATCAAAGTCTTATAGGATTACTAGCCATCATATAATATGAGGGCTAACTGTTGGCTTGTTCATGAGGAACCGGATTGCACTATGATCTGTGTGGATGAATACTTTGTAACCTAACACATAGTGCCTAAATTTATCCAGTGCAAACACTGCAACCATTAACTCTTTCTCTGTAGTTTTGTAGTTAAGTTGTGCACTGGTAATACTCTTACTTGCATAGTGGATGTAGTAAGGGTGTTTCTGGTCATCTAACTTTGTAAGTACAGCTCCTAAAGCATAATTGGACATGTCAGTCATTATATGGAATGTTCTAGACCAGTTAGGAGCTTATAGAATGGGAGTTTCTACAAGCTTTTGTTTCAAAGTTTGGAATGCTCGTTCACATTCGTTGGTCCACTTAAAAGGTATGTCCTTCTTTGTTATCTCTACCAACGGTTTGGAAATCTTGGAGAAGTTCTCAATGAATCTCTTATAGTAGCTAGTGTGTCTAAGGAATGACTAAATGTCTTTGACAGTTTTCAGTTGACGGGTGATTCCTTAGATGACCCTAATTTTATCTGGGTCTACCTCTATTCCTACATGTGAAACCTTATGCCCAAGTACTATGCCTTCTTGGACCATTAAATGGCTTTTTTGCAAGTTGAGCCTTAAATTAGTTTCTACACATCTTTTCAACACTTGCTCTAATCAGTCCAAGGCTTGATCAACATTTGTTTCATAGGTGGAGAAGTCATCCATAAAGACTTCCACTCTGTTCCCTATCTGCTATTGGAATATGCTTAGAACTAGGTGTTGAAACATGGTAAGAGCATTACACAAGCCAAACGACATTTGTTTATATGTAAATGTTCCCCAAGGACTAGTGAACGTTGTCTTGGCTTGGTCTTCTGGGGCTATCTGTATTTAGTTGTATCCACTATAGCCATCCAAAAAACTCTAATAGCGATGCCCTGCTATGGTGTCGAAGACTTGGTCAATGAATGACAACGGAAAGTGATCCTTAAATGTTGCCATGTTCAGCAGCCTAAAATGTATGCACATCCTCCAGTTGCCTCCCTTTTTAGGCACAATCACCAAAGGGCTAACCCATTTGCTATCAGCAATGGGATATATGAACCCAGCCTTAAGAAGCTGTTCTCTTTCTTCTTTTACTATTTGCTTCAATTTTGGGTTCAATCGCCTCTATAGTTGTTTTCGAGGTTTCATGGAGGGGTCAGTGTAAATCCTATGTTGGCATATCCTAGGATCTATTCCAGTTAATTCGGGATATGACCAGGCAAAGGCTTTTGACCACTTGTTTATCACTTTCAGCAATCTTCCTTTTTGTTTGGAAGCAAGTCTTGTGTTGATGATTACCAATTTTTCATTTTCGAGGGTTATATATTTTAGATGGGTGGGAAATGGTTTTAATTCTAGGGGCTCTTGTTTGAATTTTTTAGAAATTTCCAACTTCCCCTAGTTGATGTTTTCAAGGTTAAGGGTTGGAAGTTGGCAGCGGACTTGCTCTAGTGCATCTATGCTTTCGATGTAAGTGCAAGTTATTCCCTCAGTTAGTTCCATGCATGTTAGTGAGTTGCTCTCTTAATTAGCTATCAACCACTGGATGTCTTCTTGTCATGTGGCTGCTGCATACAGGCACTTTGGAATATTAATGTCTTGTGCACACCAGTTGCATGCAGGCAATGCTAGACTTTGCACAACCCATGATCTCTGCACACAATTGCACCCTGTATCACTATATATGATGCATGGAACCTTCTTCTTCTTAATCTTTCCAAAAGTGTTCTCCATAGATATTTCTAGGGAAAGATTATGGATTCCTAGGAATGCATCTATAGTACTTAGCCATGCCCTTCTCATTATTATTGGAAAGTCCCCTTTACCGTTATTCACTTGTATCACTAGGAAATTAGCTGGGTATGACCACCCACACATAGTGGTAACAATTTTCTCCAAGAGAATAGTGATGGACTGGTCAGTTAGCTCTAGGTGAATATTGCTCTTCCTTAATGGAGGCAGGTTCCAGGCTTTGTACATTTCTTGTGATATTAAGTTGACTCCAGAATTTGAATCCAAAAGAGCTTTGCATGGCTCATTCCTAGCGATGTGTTAACATAACCTTATGCGTTGAGCTCGGTGTTTAGTTTGAAGGGAGCTCTGAATCCTTGTTTGATGGGGAGGCATCCAGAGGTTTAACTGTTTGTGGTTGTAAGGGCTTGGTTGGACTATTGGTTCCAAAGAAAGGTATTTTCTTCATACATTTTTCAGAACCAATAGTGGGTTGAGGATTCATAGCCCTTGTGGCATTGTGTTGCTATGGTTGAGTAGGGAGCTCCCCTTGCATTGCTGGAGCGGGTGGTAATGGAGCTATTGGTGTGAGAGCTACGGATGGATTTGAAGGATGGTATATTTATGGGCTATCTTCCCTAGGAGAAGGAGTTCTATAATATTCATGGGCTTGGTAGTGATGTTTTGGTGTAATGTGACTAACAGAGTCACGTGGAGAGATTGGATGCTACATGTAGTAGCCATATGGGTCAAGTTTCCAGTAGGGGTATTGTTGCCTTGGTGGTGGCATCCCCCATGACTGTGGGTATTACCACTATTGATGTTGCTTAATGGGTTGTGCTGGAGTTCCACTTGGATAATATGTTGAAGGTTGGTGGAACTACCTTGGGTTACCTTGGGGATAAGGTAACCGTCAGGGTGCTTGTTGTTTATTTAGTCATTGGTTGAGTGTGTACACCCTAGACTCTTGTAGATGTGAGATCACTAGGCAAAATCCCTTAGGATGGTCGCATTGGCATATCTCGCATCCATCATCATTGTCTGTTTCTAAATCCAAAACCTCTTCTGTGATGCCTATTTTTCCCTTACCCTTGTTATGTGCATTGTCCACTTCTCTCTTTTTCTTTTGTCACAGTCATTACCTCACTCCCTAAACTCCTCTACAATTTTGAGAATAGTTTCAAACCTACTATCCAGGGAGTCCCACATTTGATCTACCTTTGCCAATACTTCTATTATTAACTTTTGAAGTGGAAAAGTTTTCCTATTCACCATCTCTTTGAGTGGTGACTCTTCTTCCTCCTCACAAAATCTCACTCCCCTTTTTCGGAGGGAAGGATCTTGGTTGTCCTCTTCCACACTTTCTCTCTTCCATAGCTCACCTTCTTCTTTGGCTACTTGCTCTAGCAATCTATGAATTTGATGAGACCTAAGCTCTGATAACCTTCCTTGGGTGTATGTCCCAAGGGTTCTTCTTGTTTCATGCCTAAGTCAATCCACGAGATGGCGTAGTTGATCCTACTACGAATAACCATGAACAGGGTAATGATGTAATAGTGCATAATAGTGGCCCATGGTAGCATCTAAGGGTTCATGATTTCCTTGCTTCCATCCTTGAATTTGCTTCCATAGGTTAGAAACTCAAAAGTATGTTTGGTACTTATCATTGAATATTTCTAACATTGTACTCCACCTCTGAATGGATTCTGATTCTAAGGATCGGTACCAACTTTTAGCTTCTTTTACTAGTGTCCTTAGGAACAACTTCAGTTTTTGCCATTTGTTTTCCATGTTTTGCAAGGCACATGCATCGTGGAATGCTTGTAAATGATTTTGAGGATCAGCGTTGTATCCCCCTTCAAATCATGGAATGTTGTTCATGTCTAACCTCTTGATCCTTCTATCCTTTTTGTGCCTTGTTGGAACTCTTACAGCCTCTGTTATGTCTAGCATGCTTCTAGTTGCGAGTAGGGGTTCTTCGTGATCGTCTCGTTCATAGCGTCTATGGTGTCTACGTTGTTCCCTACTCTCCCTTCTTCTATGCCTTGATTCCTTAGAGTGCCCTCTTCCTCGTTCTTGACTGTCTTGTCAATGTCTTTAACTTAGTTTTTCATTATCCTAATGATTGGATTCCCTATGACTGCGTTTGAACACTAAAGGAGAGGGTGAAGATGACGATGAAGGTGAAGAAGAAGGAGAACCATCGCCATGACGGTGAGTGTACTTAACTAAGAGGGTTGAAGGTTGAGAGAGATATTAATTAACTAGAAAAGTGTTAAACAATAATTAATTACTAATTAGCTTAATCTGTAAGCTGCAAGGTTTATCATAAAGTTCGTCTTTATTGTCATACACAAAATTGTGCTTAGGTACAAATTGCTTGAATAAAGATCTGTTTACTCTATGACTCCTACTGCAGGCACACAGAACTAATTCTAACTCTGGAATAACAAAACTGCAGGAATCTAGCTAACGGTCTAAGTTTAACTGCCTTGGAACAAAGGGTGCCTCCTCTTATTTATAGAAGATGAGGTAGGACGTGATATCACGTATGCAATATCGCATGGTGGATGTGATATCATGTATGCAATATCGCGTACGCGATATTGTAGCCCATTAGATACCTTCAAGCATGTATAACATGTCTTTTTAGCTTCATAACTAGTGCTTCTATCCCATGATATTATTTAAGGAATATGCTTTGAATTCCTTTTATTAGTTTCTTTACAAGAACTACATCATGCAAAGACATACTTTCTTTTTATGATGGATAGTAGGAGTGATGATATACCAATGATATTCATGAAACTAAAGAAGAAAGTTAAGATAAGAAAACATCAAATTCCCTTGAGATCACATCCTTTTCCATTCTCACTTGGTTATTTCGTAGTTCATTGGGTAACAAGATCACATGTTACTTTTAGTTTTGATGTAAAATAATCTTCATGATCCCATAATGTAAAATCCTTGTGAAATAGTTGGAATGGGTGAACATCATAAACTCACTACCTAATACTACCAAAAAATTAACAAAATGTTAGTAAAGAACATAATCCAAGAAAAAATGACCTTTTGTTACTCAATCATAACATTGATAGCTATGGTTAACAATTTCCAAAATTCATCGTAGCCATGGAACAAAATCTAAGATTTATAATAAGACTAAATGAAAATAACAAGAAAATCATAAAGAAAATAAAAATATATAAAATAATAAAAATATATTAAGAAAGTGAAAAACATATAAATAATGTTGCAAAACAAAAAGAAGAAAAATATTTTATCCTTATCAAGATTTTACAGTAGGTGGATATCTCCCTCACAACTAAGTTGGAAAGTGGAGATTCAAAGAATGGAGCATAATTATTCTTAATTAGAGGTATTTGTGTTGTTTTTGGTCACATGGAAGTCCATAAATGGCTTAGGTTGCTAGATGTTGACTAGCATGTGCTTTTGGGAGCTTGTTGGATGGTAAATCATCATAGCCCCAAAACGAAAACTTGAATGGATAATGTAAGGTCCTTTCCATAATGTCTATAACTTACTTTGTTGTGATACATGCATGGGATTCTAATAGAGAACCTTATCTTCTAGTGTGAATGTAACTTTTTAGATTTATGCATCATGATATTGTTTATTGTGTGTGTTGTATATTTCATTCATCATTAGTGCTACTCTTTAGTTCTCGTCTGGCACATTGAATGTCATGATTCATTCCTTGTATGCTAGGTTAATGTCTATGTCAAGTTCATAGGTAGTTATGAGGGCACAAAGGTTAGTTTAAATTTGAAGTTTAGGTAACTTTCCATATACTAACTCATACAGGGACTAGTCTACAGGAAATTTTCATGTTGAGTAATACACCCAAAAGAGCATTGTTGAGTTTGGTGCTTCAATATTTCCTATATCTATTAATGATTCATGTTAGAATTCTTGTGATTTCCCTATTGGTGATATTTTCTTGAATATTGTCTTGGGAGTGATAGGGTGTTATGAGTTCATGTTACATCAACTTGCAAAAAGTAAAACCTATGAAATGTGTTCTATTGTTTGAAATTAGTGCTTTAGACATACCAAACCTATTTACCACCTCTTGATGAAAAACCTAGGCTATAATGGGAGTAGTACAATTAGATATAGTTATAGCTCCAACCAAATTGGTACAATAGTCAACAATAACTATAATATAGGCTTTTCCATTGGACATAGAAGTGATGGGTCCCATGAAGTCAATTCCTGAAAGGTCAAAAGGCTCCAATGGTTGAATCCACTATTGGAGTCCTTCTATTTTGGTGATTATTCCTTCATCTCATTAACACCTTATATATAAATGGAAAAAATATTAAGCATCCTTGAAAATTGATGGCAAAAAGTATTTTTCCATGAGGATCTTTGTGGCTATCCTTCTTCTTGTGTATTGGCCCTCAATTGAACCTTTGTAAGCATCCTAGAAAAATCTTAGTTGATCTATGTTAGGTACACACTATCATATTAGGCCATTAGCATAAATCTTGTAGATGTTACCTTTATTTTCCATGTAATGTTTTACTTGGTGAAGAAACTATTGTTTCTTTCTATGATTCCATTTAGTATGAGTCTCCTATGTAAGTAGATATGAGAGAAACTCATCATACCAATTTTTGATCCTCAGTTCATGAACTTTAGTGAACTTAGCCAAGAGAAGTTCATCTAGGAATTAATAAGGTAATGGTTCTTCATCATCATTGCTATCCCATCTTAACTGAAACAAATGATTTGTGAATTTGTTCTTAGTCCCTTTATTGTCCACCATGGTGAGATCAAATTCATGTAAGATCACCAACCACCATATAACATGAGGGCTTACTATTTGTTTGTTCATAAGAAAGCACATTACACTATGGTCCATGTGCATAAAGATTGGATATCTAAGCATGTAGTGCCTAAATTTTACTAAGGCATATACCACTACTATGAGGTCTTTTTTAGTGATGGTGTAGTTAAGTTTTGTACTCACAATGCTTTTTCTTATACAATGGATATAATATAAACATTTCTATTCATCCATTTGCATAAGAACCACTCCCAAGGCTTAGTTAGATATGTCTATCATAATATGAAATGGTGTGAACCAATCTAGGATGCATAGAATTGGAGTTTCTACAAGCTTATGCTTTAAGTGTTGAAATGCTTATTCAAATTACTTGGTCCATTCAAAGACTACATCTTTCTTGGTGATTTCTACCAGCATTTTCATTCTTTTAGAGAAATTTTTGATAAATAGCTTATAGTAACCTATATGACTAAGGAATGACCTTACATATTTGACTATTTGACTTTATCTGATTATTTCATGGATGACACTTACTTTTTCAAAGTCCACCTCAATTCCTTTCCCTGAAATCCTATGTCCTAAGACAATGTCATCTCATACCATCATGTAGCTTTGTTGACCTTTTGATATGTCAAAACCTTAAGGAAAATGAAAAACAAGGATGTTTGTATGGTTCTTATGTTGGTAGGACAAAACATGGACAAGGAATTAAGGAAGCATGAATAAGTATGTGAGTGTGTAAGTGAAGACTATAAGGACTCAAGGGAGCTAGACAAGTAAAGAAGACTTCAAGGTAAGAGAAAATGTTCTAGTGATCAAGAGGAAGCCTTGGAATTAAGAGTTCAAATTCATGGAATATTTCTCCCTGATCAAGAAGACTTCTTGGATGAAATGGAGGACATCTAGAGAAGATGTCCTCTAGAAATAAGAGATGTCTCCTTTTAGAAGAAGACATCTCCTCAGAATTTAAGTCTATTACAATGAGACATTCCAATCTCAAAGAAGATGTCTCCCATAGTTGTTAGATAACCATTGCATGAATTCTAAGGTGATTTCAGAAACTTCAAGGCTATAAGAAGACTGCATTCTCTTCACTAATGAATAAGCTTTTGAGAAAGTGTCAACATCAAGCAATTTTTATGTACTTTATTGTTTTGTATTTGTGTACCCTATTGTACCATCATTTGTATTGTTGTAGTGATTTTATTATACTATGCCTCAAAGTACAAGGACCAGTAAATTAGTTGCATAATTTCCTTGTAATTTTAATTTCTCTTTCTTGTTGTTCTACTGGGGTTGATTTGCTTCTTATGAGAAAGCATCATCATTAAGCTTGTTGAGACCTAGTTGGGTTGAGTGGTTGGTGCAATGTCACAATACTCTGAAGTGAAGCTCAAATTGTAAAGGTTGTGGGATTCTAGAAACCACATTCTAAGCTTGTTAGGACATTGTGGGGTTAAGTGGATCTACAGTGACAAATTGCTTTAGAGTAGAGCGTAAAGCTTGTATAGGGTGTGGTATCCTTCATGCCACATTTTAAGAGAAAAAATGTCTAGAGGTATGCAAGTAATCTACCCTCCAAGTGTGGAGTATCCAAGTTGGAAAACCACATAAAATTGATGTGTGCTTTGTGTTGAAGAATTTTAGATTTAGGAAACTTATTCATCCCCTCACCCCCCCTTCCTTCTAAGTTTAATGGTCATCAAGCTCTTTTTCCAATTGGGCCATAAGTTTGTTTATATACATCATTTTAGTACCTGCTCAAGATGGTCTAATGACTATTCAAATTTAGTACCATAGGTGAAAAATTCATCCATGAAGACTTCCATACCACTATCAATTTTCTACTGAAACATGCTTAGGACCAACCATTGAAAATTCTTAGAAGCATTACAAAGGCCAAAGAACATCTTTTTATATGCAAACATTCCTCAAGAACTTGTGAAAGTTATCTTGGCCTAGTCTTCTGGTGCGACTTGGATTTGGTTATATCCACTATAACTATCTAGAAAGTTATAGTAATTGTGTCTTGCAATTGTATCTAATACTTGATCTAGAAATGGCAATAGAAAATGATCTTTGAAAGTGGCCATGTTTAATAGTCTAAAGTCTATAAAAATCCTCCATTATCCCTTTTTTCCAACACAATAACAAGTGGACTTATCCACATAGTATCTACCATAGGATAGATGAAGCCTATCTTAAGATTTTAACTTTCTTTTTAACAACTTGTTTCAGCTTTAGATTCAACCTCCTCTTTAGTTACCTCTTTGGTTTGATGGTGGAGTACATATAGATCTAGCATTGGCATATGCACAGATCTATTCTAGCTAATTCATCATATAACCAAGAAAATGTTTTTGGTCATTTATTTACAACTTTTAGTAGCTTCTCTTTCTATTCTTTAGTAAAGTTGGCATTGATAATTACTAGTTTATCATTTTCAAGAAATAAATAATCCAAATTTACAGGTAAAAATTTGAATTCAATGGGTTCTTGTTTAAAATCATCAAGGATTTCCAAATCTTCCCAATCCATTTATGCTTTTTTGTTATAAAGTTGACTCTAAATTTTCTCCATTTCATCCATCTTATCAATATAAGCACTGGTGACAAGTTGAATTGGTTCCATGCACATTGTTGAACTAGAGCTAGTATCTATTGTCAATTGTTAGGTACCCTCTTGTTTTATAGCTACCATGTATAGGCACCTTTAAACATATGATGTTTTGACATACTTATTGCATGTTGTGATGAATGTGCTCTTATCAATCCAAATATTTTGCAAACATTGGCACCTTGTGTTACTATACGCAATGCATGGAGCCCTCTTCTTCTCAACCTTTCCAAAGTCATTTCTATTGAAATTTTTTAAGGATAGATCTCTAATCCCCAACTTGGCATCAATTTTAATTAGCGGAGTTCTTCCCATGATAATTGAAAAGTCCTTAAAATTGTCCACATGGATTACTAGGAAATCTATTGGATAAGACCATCCATAAATGATGGCCATAATATCCTCCATCAATTCTAAGGAAAAAGTGATGGATCAATCAATAAGATCTAATATAATGTTACATTTCTTTAATGGAGGTAGGTTCCAAGTTTTAGACATCTCTTGGGAGATTAGATTCACCCATGACCTTGAGTCTAATAGAGCTTTACATGGATAATTTCTTGCAATCTACAAGTAGATTACAAGACTTCCAAGACCAGATCTTTTCCTAGGAATATGTCCTACTTTAATCTAGTTTGTAATTGCATAAGTTAACATGATAATATGTACATTTTGGGGCCTTTGTTTTGAAGGTAGCTCATTGATTATTCTTGAAGTAGTTGGTGAAGGATTAGTAGCCACAAATGTTTGTGAGGATTTAGTGGACTATTGAGTCTAAAGAAGATCCTTTTTTAGACTTATGATCAAAATCACTTGAATTATAATTTGGTTGTAAGTTCACAGCCCTCGTGGCATTGCATTACTTAAGGCTACAATGGTGTTTTGCTTTGCATAGATGGTATAGGTATCAAAGGAGTGGAATTAAAAGATGTAGGATGTTGTGGTTAATAATGAGAAGGATTAGTAAAAAGAAATTCAGCTTGTACAATGGTTGTTATATGATATTTAGGGGGATAATAGCGATGAAAGAATGAAGAATGACTTGTGTAATCATGAGGAGATACGGGATATTAGATGTTGAAACCATAAAAATCTAGCTACTTGTAAGGGTATTGCTATCTTGGTGGTGAAATTCCCTATGACTATGAATTTTTCCATTGATAAAAATGGTTGTGAGATTGAGGTGGAACTTCACTTAGGTAGTACTATTGTTGCTGGAACTGCTATTGATAATTGCCTTGTAAATAAGGCAATCTCTTAGGTGGTTGCATTTTTATAAATTTTATGTTCAAAGCATAATTCCATATTGTTGTATATGTGATAGTATAGGGTAACATCCCTTTGGATATTTGTATTAGTAGATATCACATCCTTCATCATCTATTCCTATATCTACAACCTCATCAACTGTTATAGCCTTACCTTTCTGCTAATAGTAGTCTTTTCTTGTATCCATTCTTCTTCTTCTATACTTATCTTTATTCTCCTATTTTATTTTATTTTCCATAATATTTAGATTTATTTGAAACTTCTCATTTAAGAAGTCTTACATTTTATTTAACTTAGCCAATATCTCTATGACATATTTTTGGATCTGCAAGATTTTCCTCTATACCACTTCATTTGATGGTGCTTCCTTCTCAGGATCATAGAAACATACATCCCTTTTGTGAATGGAAGGTTCTCTATTATACTCCTCTACACTTTCTCTCTTTTTGAGCTCTCCTTCTTTCATGACCACTTAATCAATGAAACTTTCGATTTAGTGAGCCTCCATCTTTAATAATCTCCCTTGGGCATAAATCCAAAGAGTCTCTCTAGTTTTGTTTCTAAGTCCATCAATTATGTAGCAAAGTTATTCCATTTGAGAGAAACCATGGCTCGAGCATTGGTGTAAAAGTAATATCTATCCAAGGTTGCATCAAGGGATTCATGATTTTCGTGTTTCCATCCTTAGATTTGTTTTCTCAAGTTGGACACCTTGGAGTATGTTTGATATTTATCATTGAACAAGTCTAGCATTGTATTCCATCTATGAATATATTTTGGCTTCAAGAACTAGTACCAACATTCAACTTCTTTAATAAGTATAATGGGGAATAACTTGAGTTTCTACCTCTCATTTTCAATATTTTTAAAGGCATGGGCATCATGGAAGACTTGCACATGATGTTGCGGATTAGCATTATACACTCCAAATTTAGGAATATTGTTCATATCAAGGAGTTTGATTCTACTATTCCTTTGATGTTTGGTAGGAATATGAACTACTTTCAAAATATTTATCATGTTTCTTATAATAAGTAGTGGCTCATCATAGTCATTTCATTTATGACGATCCCTATTATAGTCATGTCTCCTTTGATGCAAATTGTTATGCTGTCTTTCCTACTGATATTCTTCCTCTTCCTATTATTATTTATACTCTTTCCTCCCATCTCTATGATGGATCCTTCTATAATCTCCATCTCAGTCTTGATTATTTTTCCTTTGGTCTTAATTACATTTCCTTCTATCAAAGTTATACAATAAGGATGATGATGATGGTAGAGGATGAGGAGAGTGATGCTAACTTGCTCTTATCCTTTAGTTCCTTAATTATTCTCTTAGTCAATAGTTTGGAGAACTTGATCTTAAGGTTCTTCTAGTTCTAGAACTAGTTCTTTCCTTATCTTGATTATTTTCGAAGGATGAATATAATAGTTAATAAGTTATGTGATTCTCATTGAAGGGGAGAGGATCTTGGTGTTGAGATTGCCTTGATGGAAATTTTGGGTCCTTCTTCTATGATTACAAAAATAGTGAGATCGAGACCTATTTGCCCTTGAAGGCATCATGGTGTGCCTCCATGCATTTATCTTTTTTGAGTTGGGCCTCTATTGGTTGATAATTTCTACAAAGGTGCTCCTTCATTTGATAGTCAAGGGTTGCTGGTTCAAGCCCCAACTTCATAAGAGCTACCATAAATAGAGAAGGAATAGAATAATTGGAGGGTAATGCAAGGTTACCCTCCAAATATCTCTAGCATAGCTACTCATCCAAATGGAGATAATTGGGATATGGATATTCATAGACCACCTTTAGTTGTTGAGGAACCTCATTAGCATCCTTTCTAGGTCCATCATGTTGGTTAGAGTCATCAGTAGGTGGTGACGCAATTCTATGAGAAGAAAACATCTTAGTTTAACCTTATATCATGCATCTAAATAAAATATTATTATTATTTAAGAGATGATGCATTATATACTTTTACAATGACTTTGCATGATTTTACTATCTAAAAATACTCAATGCATTTAACTATAATGAAGTCCCCTGCAACAATGCTAATGATGACTAGCAGGTATTCCCTACACCTAACTATATGAATCACTAGCATTTATGCATGATCTGGTCGAATTCTATGGACTCTGTTTACTTAAGTAGCTTATATCATTAGATGGTAAAAGATATAGTTACTATTCGCTATCTTCCCAATCAATACTTGTGTTAATCTATTCGTATGGCTAAGTGTGATTGAGGTGTAAGATATTTATTTTTATAATTTTTATTGTTTTCTTTGTCTACAAAATGATTAAATAATTGAAATTTTTAATATTAACATTTAAATTAGCTAACTACTTAACTAAAATATACTAAATGTAGGGCATCCAGTCCCACTTTCTGTACACATCCTAAACATATACTAACACTGCTAGGTTACTAACTATTTGCCACTGGGCATACCAAGTAACCACTACTAGGATTACCAACCATTAATATGTTATGCCTAAAGTAGTCTTACTCATGTTACTTACGAATTAAAATATTAAATGTCTAAGAACTAGAAAGTAAATTGCATTCAAAGTAAAATACTAGAAAATAAAGTTAAACTAATCTAGGTGCTGTAATTGATAGAAGAAATCTCGATTTTATTGCGCTTCATGCAACTATGTCCAGGTAGATATGTCACTTGAATAAAATTTCTATACCATCAATTTGATCCATGCTATAGGTACTTAGCGGAAAACGTTTACTAAGTTTTAGAGAAAGAAACTATAAGAATTTAGCTAAGGTATTGACCAAATAGTGCCATAAATGTAGCAAGTGTGCACACTTATATAGGTAATGATTGGATTATAGTCAATGCACATGTACCAACATATCCTAATATGCATTGATGGAGATACATTGATAAGGTTACATTCACGAACATGCGTTGGTGCAGTTGCCTTATTTGATATTTCATCAAGTACCTTACGTAGTTTTGTTTGGAATAGAGATCATTAGTTATAATTAAGAGCTAGACATAGCTATTAGTAGCTCATAGGGGAAGGTGTACCCTATTAGATCTACACTAGGTATGATTCATTATTACAATATTATTTTATTAATTTTAAAAATTTCATGTGAAATACATTTTCTTTTTAGTTTTAGTTTTCCCAATATAATTTACCCTTTTTACTAAACCCTAGCATGTCTTTTTAAAGTATAAATACCTCGAAATCCTTGAATTAGAAATCATCTAATTTCATTACCAATATTTAAAAGATAGAGCTAGAGAGGAAGACCTTGATAGATAGCAAAAAAGCTAGAACTAGATATGTGCAATCATTCAAGACCCTGGTAAGTGCTTTTCTTTTAGATCACATTCTAGGTTTCACTTGAACTCTATTATTGAACTTTTATTTCATGTAGGGTTTGAAGCCTATTTGGAAGATTTAGTTGTATGAGGACTTTTAGCTACACCACTATAAACCAAGTAGGAAAAATATTTGGAATAACTAGTCATGTATGCATTTAATATGGCTTTGTTTAGTTTCTTTGAAAACTATTCAAAATATGCTCTTAGGATTTTTCTTTGCTAGATTAGATTTGTTAATGCATTTTTCTAAGATGTAAGATTATAATATTGATTTTACCTTGCACAAAATTTTATAGATCAAATTCTACTTTATTTAGATTTATTTTAATTCTATTTTGTATTTGTCAAATTTTTGGACCATAAACTTAGAATTTTTCATAAAAATTCATATCTTTAAAAACCAAGACGACTGTGAACAATGATGGCATATAAGGCAAAGTTGCTCAACATGACACCATGGACCCTAAGGCATCCTCATGTGTCATAAACTCATCACATTGGAAGAATATGTCAACATTTGATTGCATGTGTTAACATAATAAAATTTTGTAAAGTAACCCCATCTCTATTTAATCTTGAAAATTGTCTAAATGATGAAGCACATAGCTTCTAGGGCTTGTTAGAATGACTTAAATATGGAAATAATAATTGATAATCATTTTAATCTTGTACATGCTTAGAATGATCCATAAGTACTTAGAATATGATAATTTGCTATTTTTTATAGTTTTAGTATTTTTATTAAAGTCTTGTAACATAACTTTAGTACTAAACTAAATCCCTACTTGGGTTAGTAGTCCTCATGTGACCTAAATTTATGGTAAGTTAATTATGTGAATTAATTATGATTTTCCCCACCAACTAGGATTTTCTATTTGGTTATATTTACAAATAATGTTTGATTATTGTTGGAAGCACATTTTAGTGAATTTGGAATTTATCTCATGGAACTATCATAAAGGGAATGATCTATTGGTTTTAATGGAACTGTAATATGTACTACAATCCTTTGCTATTTGTAGTAGTGAATTACATGTTGTTTTGGCCTTTAAATAATGCTGCATGGAGTAACATAAAAGACTTTCGACTCCTCACTTTGATGTATATAGAATTTAAGGTGATATTTCAATTACACTTGGTACCACATTAAAAATTATAAATAAATCTAGCTATTACATTTTGTTTGGTTTTGGCATTTGGATAATTTTATTGTGCATAATTTTATAATGGTGCTAACACTTTGGATGTAGCTACCCCTACGCATGACTTTCTAGTAATCCAATGCTTGATTCTAGAATCCTTAAGGGAGTACTTATAGACTGTTTTCTCTACTTATTCTTTATATTAACATTTCCTTTTACTTTATGTCTTCCAAGGTATTCAATTAGTTGTAAGTATGTGATAGCTAGAGAAGTTGATTCTTAGATTTAGTTTTATGGATTTTTTTAGAAGTTTATTTAAGTTTGAATTTTTTTGTATTTTTCTAGGCTATGATGTTTAGCTAGTATTTTTTTACTATGTAATGTCTTTTGATTGGTAGTGTGGATTTTGTACTTGCTTATCTTTGATGTGGGACTAACTATGTTCATAATATTTATTTTGATAACAATGGTATTTAATTTTAGATATGCTTAGAGTGACCACTTGGAGTCATGGTAAGATGCTAGAGCTTAACTCAAGCCTCAGCACAAACACTTGAAAAAGGTTAGGCTTTCACTCATCCATCATCTCTGATGAAGTGTTCAGTTGATATGTTGACTGGGTTGCATTAACATAGGCTCATTGATGTGGTTGTGTTGACGTATCCATCCATGCATTAATGTGACCCCATTAATGTAGAGTCTTTCTTTTGCTATAAATATGCGTGCACCTGTAGCATTTATGGCATCTTTTGTAGTATTTCTAGCAAAACTCTTGTAGTTTGTTCTTGTAAGAGTTAGAATATTTTTTCAAGTGCCTGCAACAGGTGTGAGAAAGGTGTACAACTCTTTATTCGAGCATTAATGTACCTGAGCCCATTGGCGTGATCGAAAATAAAGACAAGCTTTTTGAGAATTCCTTGAAACATTTGGATTTAATCACTTAAGCATTTTAATAGTTTAATGTTTCCATGCTTTAATAATTTTAGAAGCTTTTATTGTTATCATTCTACAGTTATTGTCCTTTCATATTTTATGAGAACCATAGGCATGACCATCTTGAACATAAATCAAACACTTGGAAACCCAGTGACATTTAATGTCTGGTAACCCAGTAGTGGTTAGGGTATGCTTAGGATGTGCATGGAATATGGGATTTGTTGCTTATGCTAGGAAGAGTTAAGCAATATGGTAGAATAATTATAGATTACACAACTTTTCTTTCCCTACACTTAAAGAACTAGACCTTAAAATATAAAAAGAAAATCAATAAAAATCATTTGCCTCAATCTCACTTAACCATCACTTTAGAACATCACAAGTGAGTTTGGGAAGACAACGACTATTCTAACTAAGTCTTGTTGGCTAGAGTTTAGTGTATGCAAGTGCTTATAGTCTACAAAATTTGATCGAGTCTCGCGTGAACACCCATGATTCATATGGTTGGACATAGGGGTACCTCACCGCTTATCATTGGCACCATTGCTAGGGACTGTTAGTCTTACATGCACTATCTAGTCTTAACAAGATCATCATTCACTTCGTTGGAATAAACCCAGGATAGTGAAACATACACACGCTAGGTGGTTTAAGTAAAAGAATAAGGCACAACAGTTGACTTGTTATCTAATATAAAAAATGTCTTCTTCTCATAGGTGAGATGGATCCAACCAACCAGTGCCACAGGAGTATTGAGGTGGTATACGCACATCCAGATGAGTATATCCCCAACTTCACCTTTGTCCTATATCAAGATGAGCATCTACGATGGTGGGACATGGAGGGTAACATCATATTACCTCCTGATCATTCAGTTCCTAGAATGCTACTTCAAAATCTTACTAAACTAGGCATTTAGGACCACAGTGTAGAATACATAATGGAGGATCATGACTACTAAGATTATCGTCCAACTGAGGCATAACGTGCATGAGACCAACAACAAGTAGAACGCCATAAAAAATTAAAGGGGAAAAAATTTAGTAACCCTTTGTTCTTGCAGGACCCGCATGATGATGAGGAACCTACTTTTCATGATTCCCATTCAATCGAACCTCCTATGATGCATTAGATCATCCAGTCCATCATCCAAAGTAAATAATCAAATGACTGAGAGCACCAGGATGATGAAGGATCATGCAAGAAATATCGGGGCAAGGGGAAAGATGGACATAAAGATAGGGGCCGTCATCAAAGTAGAGGAGGATATTGACACCAGGGCAGTGGTAGTTCTCCTCCCTCTTCTCCATCTTCTCGTTCCACCTTGTCTTCACCAAGTTCTAATTCTGATCACAACCATGGTAGGAAGGATCATGGTGATGGCGATCGAAAAGACTGATGGGATCACAAGGAATAATGGGGATAATGTGAGGAAAAGCATGACCAATCATGTGAGTCTCACCATCAAGAAAGGAGAGGCAACCAAAATCATCACAGATGTCATGGCCAACAATAGGACTATGACTCAAATGAACCACTGTTGGCTACTCAAAGCATGCTTAACATAGCCAAGGTAGTTTAAATACCCAATAGGCACTTGAAAGATAGTCGGATCAAGCACCTTGACATGAATAATAGCCCCAAATTTTAAGGGGAATACAATTGTGATCCACAGACTTACTTACAAGAATTCCATGATGCTTGCACCCTATAAAACATAGACAATGATTGGAAAAAACTCAAGCTATTCCCCGAAACACTCATCAAGGAAGCAAAAAGCTAGTACCAGTCTTTGGAACTAGAATTAATTAGGAGATGAAGTATGATGTTGGAAATTTTCAATGATAAGTATCAAACCTACTCCAGAGTGGCTAACCAAAGATGAAAGATCCAAGGGTGGAAACAGGGTGGTCATGAACCCTTGGATGCAGCCATGGGTAGATATTACTCATTATTACATTAGTTCCCTGGTCATGGCTACTCGTAGTGGGAACAACTCTACCATATCATAGATGGGCTCCACTTTGAAACAAGAAAGACCTTGGGTGTTTGCAATCAAGGATGGCTATCTGAATTGAGGGCCCATCAATTGTAGCATCTCATTGAGTAGGTGGCTAAAGAGGAAGGAAAATTAAGAAAAAAAGAGAGCGTAGAAGAGTATAATCGGGACCCTTCCATCTGAATGAAGAAAGTTTGATTTTGTGAAGAGGAGGAAGAATCACCACTGGATGCAACAGTGAACCGAAAAACCTTGCCTATACAAAACTTTTTCTCTAAAATTTTGGCCAAGGTTGACAAGATGTGGAACTCTTTGGATGAAAGGTTCCAAAGCATCCTGAAAATCATGGAGGAATCCAAAGAGCAAAGTAATGAGTGAGATCGGAAAAGGAGAAGAGAAGTCAAACGTGCCTACCATAAAGGTAAGGGCAAAGTTGCTACAGCAGAACGAGTTGTAGATTTTGATACAAAGGAGGATGATGGATGTGACATATGCATATACGAACATCCCAAGGGGTGTTGCCTGGTGGTGGCACATCTACAAGAGTCTAGGGTGTATGCATTGAAGCCTCGTTTGGCTAAAAGGCAAACACCTCGAAGATTGCCTTATCCACAAGGCAATCCTAGGTAGCTCCACCAGCCACAAGGATATTATCCAAGTGGAGCACCACCACAATCCTACGAGTATTATTAGCAATGGAAACATCCACAATCATGGGGGATGCCACCTCCAAGGTAGTAGTACCCTTACCGATAGCTAGATCCTTATAAGTACTATGTTCAGCAACCAATCTTCCCATAGGACTCTTCTAGTCATGTGGCATTTCAAACTCATTACCATTCCCTGGAATACTTTCAAACTTTGTCTCCATCACCATGGGGGGATAATCCACATCTATACTATCCTCTATCACCTTCTCCTACCATCCCTACTCATCAACCCCCCACTCAACTACCTCCTGCTCCACCTATGCAAGGAGAGATACCATCACAACCACAGCAATGCAACGCCATGAGGGTTGTCAACCTACAACCAGCATCTCAGCTGAGTGGACTGGAATCAAAACCATGGAAACACCCTTTCTTCTGGTCTAATATCCTTAACATACCCTCACATTCACCTATGGCCAATGCCTCTGAACCTCCAATCACCTCCACTATTCAATCCTTTGAGCAACCTTCAAGCCAAACACCCTCCATAGTACAAACCTTCATGCTCACACATGCTATGATGGATTGGATAAAGGTAGGTCATCTCCCTTGAAAATTGATTGATCTGTGGAGCCCTCTCATATACCTTCAAGTGGCAGGAAATGAGCCATGCAAAGCTCTCTTGGATTTGGGGTTAGGTGTCAATTTTATTTCACACAATATGTACAAGACTTGGAATCTGCCCCCAATCAAGAAAAGAAACCTTCAGCTCGAGTTAGTGGACCAATTCATAACTATACCCTTAGGATTGGTAGAAGATATCGTGACCACCATTTGTGGGTGGTCCTATCCTACTGACTTCCTAGTCATCTAAGTTAACAATTGCAAGGGAAATTTTTCAATCATAATGAGCAGAGCCTAGCTTAGCATGGTGGATGCATGATTGGGGCTCTGAGATCTTGCCCTTGAAATTTCAAAAGAAAATCCTTTCAGGAAGATCAAGAAAAAGCATGTTCCATGCATCATGTATAGTGACTTAGGGTGCAATTGTGTGCAACAACTTTGGTCCACTAAGTGGACATCTATTCAAGCATGTAGTTAGTGTGCCAAAGAATCCCAAGTTCAACGATGCATGTATGCATTAGCCATAAATCAAGAAGGCACCTAGTGGTTGACCGCTGACTCTAATAGTAGCACTTTATGTATAGAACCATCTGAGGGCCTTGTATGTGCCTATATGAAAAGCATGGATGAATTGGAAAAGATCCATCAACAAGTCTCCACTTGTGATGATAGTGATGATTGGGGAAAACTACAGATCCCTAAGAGATTTAGACAGGAGCCCTTGGAATTGAAAACCTTATCGGCTAATCTAGAATATGCATTCTTGTGGAACAACAAGCTAGTATTCATCAATGCCACTCTTGATCTTGAGCAAAAGAGAAAATTTTTGAAAATGATGAACAAGTGGATGACTACTTTTACATGGTCATATCATGAATTGACAGGAGTTGACCCTAGGATATGCCAACATTGGATCTATATCGACTCCTCCATGAAGCCATGATGACAACCACAAAGACGGTTGAACCCCAAACTAAAGCAAGTTGTCAAGGATGAAATTGAACAATTTTTGAAGGCAAGGTTCATCTATTCTATTGCAGATAGTGAATGGATTATCCCACTCATTATTGTGAAAAAGAAGGGTGGAAAATGGAGGGTCTGTATAGATTTCTAACTACTAAACATGGAAACCTTCAAAGATCACTTCCCACTTCCATTTGTGGACTAAGTGTTGGATACTATTGTCGAGCATTGTTACTATAGCTTTTTAGATGGTTATAGTGGCTATAACCAAATCCAAATTGCACTTGAGGAGCAGGCCAAAACAACATTTACAAGTCCCTAGGGGACTTTTTCATATAAGAAGATGCCCTTTGGCCTATGCAATGTGCCTGCAACCTTACAACACCTTGTCCTCAGAATCTTTTAGCAACAGATTGGTAATGGAGTAGAAGTCTTCATGGGTGACTTCTCTACCTATGGAGAAACATTTGAAGAAGCCTTGGATTGCCTTGAGTAAGTTTTAAAAATATGTGCAAAAATAAATTTACGGCTCAACTGGCAAAAGAGCCACTTGATGGTCCAAGAGGGCATTGTTCTGGCGCACCACATTTCATAAGTAGGGATTAGTATAGATCCTGAAAAAATCAGGGTCATCCAAGGAATCACCAATCAACCAAGTATTGTAAAAGATGTTCAATCATTCCTTGGCCACACTAGTTATTACCGATGCTTCATCAAGAATTTCTCAAAGATCGCCAAGCCATTGGTGGAACTCACAAAGAAATACGCTCCATTTTTTTGGACCAAGGAATGTGAATCCACATTCTAAACACTCAAATATAAACTCATAGAAACTCTAAGTATATGGGCACTTGACTGGTCTAGACCTTTTCATATAATGATGGATGCGTCTAATTATGCATTGGGAGTCATGGTTACACAGTTGGATGCCTAGAGACGTGCATATTATATCCACTATGCAAGCCGAAGCATTGTGGGTGCTCAACTCAACTACACCACCACCAAAAAGGAATTAATGATAGCGGTGTTTGCCTTGGACAAATTTCAACACTATGTTCTCAGGTACAAGGTGTTTGTACATACTAACCATAGTGCCATTTGATTCCTGATGAACAAACCAAGAGTGAGTCCCCATATCATACGGTGGCTTGTGATCCTTTAGGAATTTGACCTTACTATGGTAGATAGGAAGGAAACTGAGAATGTGGTTGCTGAGCACTTGTCTTGGTTATGATGGGATGATGCAAAGGAAGAGGAGCCACTCTCCAATCAATTTCCAGATGAACCCCTCTTTGCAGGTGCAATCGATAAGGAGATGCCCACTGGATCAATGTGGTTTGGTGACATCCTCACATATCTCTCAACACAAGAATTACCAAAAGAGTGGAACCATCAAAAGAAATAGTAGTTTCTTCACAAGGCCAAGCACTTCATGGAAATCAATGGACACTTTTATAAGGTGTGTGTGGATGGCTTGGTTTGATGGTACATCCTTGATGTGGATACATTGCACATCCTCCAAGATGCTCATGAGGGTCCTTGTGGGGGCCACTATGTTAGACGATGCATAGCCATTAAGATCTTGCGTGTGGGATATTACTAGCCCACACTCTTTAGAGATGTGCAATGGTTCACCCACTCCTATGAACAATGTTAGAGAGATGGTGGGATGACTGCATGAATGGAGGGACCCTAATAGTGGATCCAACCACTAGAACCCTTTGATATTTGGGGCATTGACTTCATGGGTCCTATCACACCCATGTCCAATGGGAAGGCATACATCATCATCGTTGTAGACTACTATACTAAGTTGGCAGACGCAGCAGCCATCACCGACTATTCCTCAAACATAGCCACATGGTTTATCCAAAAACAAATCATGAACAGGTTTGGGGTGCCATGTGCACTTATTTCGGACAATGAAACTCATTTCATAGGTACTAATATTTGTAAACTTATGCAACACTTGGGGGGTTGAAATAAATTTACAACACTTTATCACCCCCAAGCCAACAGGCAAGCCAAAGTCACAAATAGGGAGATTACAAGGATCCTAACTAGGACCATCAAAAAATATAGGAGGGATTGGAGCACAAAACTTAATGATGCCCTCTATCCTACCACTCCACAAGGAAACTTCCTATAGTCTAATCTCCTTATGAGTTAGTGTATGGGAAACTACCAAAACTTCTAGTTTAGGCCGAACACCGAACATGGTCTACCACTAATGACTTGGGTCTTGACTTATCACTAGCACAATGAAAAGGACTCATCAAATTGAGTGTGCTATATGAGAATAAATTAGTAGCCCTATCATAAAATGAAATCCATAAGGCCTATAATAGAAAATGTCATGATCTTAGGATTTGAAAGGTAACGTTTTGACGTTGAGATAAGTTACTCTACTGGAACCCCACATGTGTACTACAACGTACTAAGTTTCAAACACTATGGGAGGGACCTTATATCATTTCCAAAACCTTTCCATCTGGGGCCTTGCTTATACACAAACCTAAGGATCCCACAAAAACATAGTTAGTCAATACACAATAATTAAAACCCTTCCATGAACTCCAACAAATTAGTGCCACTACCCTCTCATCACACAGCCAACCTCGTTCCATTTTTTGAATCTCCTCCTCTCAACTTAGTCATGGAGGAGATCACCTTCCATGCTAACCAATTCTACTAACCCATCAATTTTTTTTCCAAGTTTTTATTTTACACCTTTCTTTTTACAAAATTTTTCGTACATTTTCCATTCTTAATTACTTTTTCTTTCTTTCTTTAGTTATCTATTTATTTGTTTGTTTATTTTTATCAATATGTTTGTTTTATAATTTTCATTAATAAGCCATATTATTGTCATAGGATGTACTAGTGCGGTTGTTTCTCTTTATGATGGGTTGCATACTATGGTCCTCCTAATATATCTAGCTCCCGCCTACACATTTTTGTTCTAGGCAGTCACATTAAACCCTCATTTTATGTAACAGGTAATGAGTCCACGTCATCCACCCATCCACCCACCCCATGGTCTTCCTTCTTTTGGAAACATGCCATCCCTTTCAATTAAATACAACTTTAATTAATTCATGACTTGTGTAGTTTTTAGACTTGAGAAGGACCCAACAAGTTGAACAAGGTGTGACTTCAAGGGGATTCCAACATTCTTCATACTTTTCTATTCCCTTATATGTGAACGTGTGTCCTCATAAACTTCCTACCACTCCATATCCTCTCCTAACCAAAAGTCACTTGGCTATTTGGCTTTGCATGGTGTGGTCCTCATCACTCAAAAAGAAAAAAAAAAGGATTCAAAGCACACCCCTTAGCCAAATACATGCAAAAATGCATGGGTCTTTGCATGGTGTGGTTCCTAGAAAAAAAATAAACACATGGGAATTCAAAGCACACCCCTTACACTGCCTCTAACGAGCTACACATACTTGTTATGGGACTTTCTTTGTCCCCCCCTCTAACTCAGTCCTCTTTCACTTCCTCTCTCTCACTCATGTTGGAGTGGTGGTTGTTTTGGGAGCATTCTTGTTCCCTAAGGAGATGCCCTAGTCTTTGAATGTTGCTGTGAGGTCACTGCATGTGGTTGGTTTTGGGTCTGGACTAAGGATGAATCCTACTGGGTCACTTAATTACACACTTCACACAGGATTTCATGTGACCAACCTTAGGAATTCCATCTCATTCCCTCCTCTCTTCATCATTTGCTTCCCCTTATTCACCTCAATGTTGGTTCTATGTCTTGAGTGTCTATCATTTTCTGATTGAACTTCTAATTCTTTGGCTATGTCTTATGGTTTTGGGTATTAACTCACAATCACCATTAATTAACTATGAAGCCCACAGACTCCTATGTTGATGATATGGAAGGGCTACTAAGGCTACTACCTACTATGGGGAGGACCCACTTACATATCCTTTGGTTCCACATGTTAATTTCCTCTTCCCTTGATATTGTTGATTGATAGTTTTTGTGCTAACCATCACATGGTCCCTCATCCACAAAGTTCCATACTATGACATTCTCCTCATTCCGACTCTTCTTCTACTTACAATATTCCTTTCTCTTTCACTCATACTATTCTCTGGTCTTTGACATCTTGAATCACCCCTATGTTGTGCTCCAATTCATAGCTTTGGAGTTTTTCTTCATCGGTCAACCTAGGTCAACAGTCAAAGCAAAACTGCCTCAACTAGGCCCTATATACATAGCCCCCTACGTTTACATAGCCTCATCTACGTGGCCTTGTTGACACATGAAAAAAGTGCTATATATACCCACGTTGCACCTTTGCATTTTGTCCATTTGTGTAAATAGCTAGGGGAGTTTTTCCATTTTTCTACGCCACCACTTCTTTTCGAACATAAAACGTTTCCACCGCGTGTCCCAATCCAATCATTCTTTCAACCCTTTAGCAACCAAAGGTATGCTCTTCATCATGGGGGGTGAAGTCTCTAATTATTATTATAATTTTTATTATAATCATCAAATACTTAACACATCTTAGGGGACAAAAAACACTATAAATTGCAACTCATATCTTATTATTTTTTCTAACCCCTCAATTATACTTCAGGAAACCTAATAGGATGCATGTGCCATTGTCATAGCTTGGTCAAAATGAGAATGTGTATGATTGCCATTTTTAGCAAATTATACACACATGTTAATTCATGGTTATGCTGTGACTATAGATGGCACCTAAACTGAGGCATCCAAGGGGAGAAGGACCATCCCAACCAAGGGACGGCAAAGAGGACGAGGTGCACAACCTCCAGAGCATGTGGAGGGCTCACACACAATTATCCCCCTCCATGAAGAACCTAATGTGGAATTTGTTCATTAGATTCCTAAAGTGGATGTTCCTAGCAAACAATCGCAAAGGGACGAGACTCCTATGGTAGCACCACGGCTTAAGGTCACTCTGACCCAAGCTTGTATTGATGCTATTAAGTTGAGGGAGCTACAACAAATGGTCCTTCAGGAGTTAAACTTCGGACCATTTCTAGAGAATGCACTAGAGGAAGTCAAAACCTAATTGCAAAATTCTCCTATATGGCCAATCATCACCTCCAGTGGTGAATGGTACCTAGGCAAAACTTACCTCTTCTAGATGAATCGGCAACCCAGGTCCAGAGTAAGAATCAAATACATTCATGTCTCTTACTCTACCAAAGCAATTGCACAAGCTCTGGGGTTGCCAAATATCGGAGCTGATGTAGCGGAGATACCTAAACAAGCAGACCTCAAGGTAAAAGGGGAGTGGATCAGGTGGTGCTATGAGGTAGAATTTGGCACCCTAACCACCGCAAAGAGGGTTTATTCAAAAATCATGTCTTACCACTTGAATCCAACGGTAAGACCCAGCAAGATCACGACCTTCTCTACTTGTGCATGTGTCACTCTGAGCAGAAAGTTCTCCATCAACCTTCCATAGTTACTTTTCCTAGAGATTGAGAAGAGATTTTTTGAAAATGAATGTGGAAGGTGAGCTCTACCCTTTCCTTGTCTATTTAGAAAATTTTGTAAATAGGCAGGGATAGCACGATACACCAATGACACACTTCGTCACACCCCAATTGACTCATGGTGAAAAATGATGAAGGACAAGACTCTAGCCACAACACAACTCAAGGAAGAGTAGCAACCACCTCCACCACCTACGCAAGTAACAAGGTTGGGCTTGTAGACAATTGCAAAACACATATGCAAGATCCAATAATCGCTCTTGAGCCAACAAGAGCGATCAGTAGGAACTAGTGGAGGAGAAGACCCTTTAGTCTATCGCCTTGCAATGAGCCATCTTGAGCAAGTGGCTCGATCAGTGAGCCTACTAGAGAGAGCAGGGCCGATGTTTTCTATCACCCGAGCACAAGTACCTGCTAGAACTAATCCCAATGTTTGAGAAGTAATGATGTCCACCCAAAAATTATTTCTTGAAATTTTCGGAAATGTTGCTACTTTTTCGGTGCACTTGGAGGATGGTGAGGGGGAGACTGTCCTAGTAATGCAACACTAGGAATAAGAAGTTTCGGCTAAAGTGGTTGTTGACACAATCACTACAGGACTTAATGCATCTACAGTGCCTATACTAGATGTACATGGACTTGAAGATGTACAGACATCCACAGGAACTTCACATAGCAAGATCAAAGTAGCCCAACATGAAGAGTTGTTGGACCAACTAGTGGGAACTAGGCAATCACTTTCAGATGTCTTTGATCTTCCAAACAACGTTATTATGACCCATTTGGAGCTACTTTCAGCAAGGGGCAAGTGCCTCATCTTGGAGGGGAAATTTGAAGTGGCACAAGAAGATCATCAACGCTTGGCTATGGAGGTTGCCCAATTAAGGGCCCAACTTGCTAATCTAGCTCTCCTCAACCATGAACTCACCAGGTATGAAGCTTTTCAATAGCTTCAAACCAAACTTCAAAAGGTTGAGGATGAGCAAGAGAAGACAATCTTTGACATGTCGTTAATAGACACTCATGCTTACCATCTAAACAAGGACTTGGAAAATGTTCTCCAGGAGAATGTCAGGATGATTGTAGAAGTTTATTACTTGCAAAATGTTGGTGTGGAGAATCAAAACATGAAAAACTTCATCCATCAATAGTAGGGAGAGCTAGCCAGGGTAAACACTGATGTGAGGAGATTGGCAGCTGAAAATCATAATCTTTTTATGGAGGAAGTTTGAGCCTTATGAAAAAAATTAGTAATTGAAATCACCACTTGGAAAAATGAAGCCCTTAAGTTTAAATGAGTTTAAAATCACTATAGGGACCAAGTGGGATTGTAAAAGGAAGTCAACAAAAAAGAGATTCAAGTCGCAAAGGCTATAATGAACCAGGCACTCCAATAGCTCAAGGAAGGAGGTGAGGTGTGGTAGCCCATCTTCGACAAATTGAACGCCTACAACTAGGTTGAGATCCATCTCAAGGAGCTATAGATTGAAGAGATGATGAAGCACATAGAGTTAGCCAATTTCTGTTATGAAAACTTGGCAATGCTAACAGCTAGAAGGCCATGGTCAGACTTGGAGAGCCAAGTGGCCACCTCGTATTATTTATATGTGAGTGAGTTCCAAGCACATAAAGAGACAAAGAAAAAGCTAGAAATAGCCAATGCGGAACTCGAAGTTCTTTGCACTCATTTTGAAGGACAATGTGTAGTTGCAGAGAACTTGGCCCAACGAATGAATGACTAAGAGCAACTATAGACATTGATAAGAGTATTCAACATCGAACGAAAGTAATTCGTTGCTTGGTTCATCAATTTGAAGGAACTTTTTCCTACACTTACATGTCCTTGGGATGTTCCTATTCTGGCACACATTGGTGAAGCTACTTGGATAGTGAACAATCCTAGAAGCAAAGAAGACAAAATGAGGGCATTGTTGGAGGCTTTTTGATTACCTTTAGAAGTTGTAGTTGCTACAAGGTAACCATCATCAATGCCACAACAACCACATGCACCACAACAACCTTCTCCAGCAACTTTAGCATTTTTCGACAAGGTGTTCAATTTTTTCTTTGAACACCACAATTTTGTAATTTATTTTTTCCATACACCCAGGAAATTGGTATGTTAATAGAGTCAGTGTGTGTAAATATGTTTCGTCGTATGTTCAATCAATAACTTAATACCTTCCAAGTTGTAATAAACTTGAGGATGAGTTTTCACTCAGTCGTGGGGGTATGATGCAGTGTCAGTTGATACATCGACTGGGCCGTGTTAATAGAGCCTCGTTGATGTGGCCATGTTGACATGACCCCATTGATGTATCCATCCATGGGTTAACATGACCTCATTAACGTAGAGTCTATCGCTTGCTATAAATATGCATGCACCTGCAGCATTTATGACATCTTTTCTGGTAGTTGTAGCGAAACTCTTGCAGTTTGTTCCTGTAAGAGTTAGAATATTTTTCCAAGTGCTTGTAGTAGGTTTGAGAAAGGTGTACAGCTCTTTATTTGAGTGCTAATGTACCTGATCCCATTGGTGTGACTGGCAATAAAGATGAGCTTTTTAAGCATTCCTTGCAGCATTTGGATTTAATCACTTAAGCATTTTAATAGTTTTATGTTTCCACACTTTAATAATTTTAGAAGATTTTATTGTTATCATTCTATAGTTATCGTCCTTTCATATTTTATGAGAACCATAGGCACGACCATCTCAAGCATAAATCAAATACTTGGTAACCTAGTGATGCTTAACATCTGGTAGCCCAGCAGCAGTTAGGGTATGCTCAGGATGTGCACAGAAGATGGGATTGGTTTCTTATGCTAGGGAGAGTTAAGCAATAGGGTAAAATAATTATAGATTACACAACTTTTCTTTCCTTACAATTAAAGAACTAGACCTTAAAAGATAAAAAGAAAACTAATAAAAATCATTTGCCTCAATCTCACTTAACCATCACTTTAGAACACCACAAGTGAGGTTGGGAAGACAATGACTGTTCTAAGTAATTCTTGCTAGCTAGCTAGAGTCCAATGTATGCAAGTGCTTATAGTCTATGGAATTCGACCGAGTCACACATGAAAACCTGTGATTCGTATGGTTGGGCATAGGGGTACCTCGCCGCTCATCACCCTCGCAAGATCCCACCTTAGCAAGATGAAAATTAATCCTATAGGTAATGATTCTTTGGTATTGAATTTTATTAATATTTAAACATTTTTAATATGCTAGATCCCAATTCCTTGATACTATTTGATTATAATTATTATGTAATTTATTCCATTATTTTTTCTTGTAATTTTTAATATTGTAATTTTTTCTTGGGTATTAGGGGACCCAACTATCATTCTTTAGTGTACAAGTTAGGTTTTTTAGACAATGAGCTATTGCCATTCTATATTATAATTTTCTTTTATTCCTTGTTTATAATATTTTTTATGCCACTTCACACTTATTTTTAAGGATTCCTATTACTTTTTATTATTATATTTTCTTAGCATCCTCTAATTTTGATCAATTCTATTTTATTTTTATAAGTAGTACCTTTCTACTATAAGCCTAGTTAGCAACAGGTTACAAGTTGGTATCAAAGCTAAAAGTTTGACAAGGATTCTCAAATTTATGGTGTTGGAATCCTACTATCAAAAGCAATTGAAACCTTGAAGTGGATAAATTCTAGACAATCTAATGGTGAAGTCTCACAAAATGACTTGATGCAAGAGATGTTTACTTATTGAAGGAACCAAAATCTATAAAATGCAATGAATGATGAACAGAATAATGATAATTCAAACACTTAAGGATTGAACAAGAACTTATGGTACAATTCAGATAGTTGAAGCTCCCAACCTTTGATAGAGTGGAGGACATTGTAGTAGCTTTGGAGTGGTTGTGGGAAGTGGAATAAGCTTTTCAACTCATGGATTATGCTACAACACAACAATCTTGATTAGCTTCCAATCAACTTTAGGGTGTAGCCAACCATTAGTGGAAAATAACTAAAGCTTCTATAAGATGGGAGAACATGGAAGTGGAGTATATTAACTTTGTTAAAGTAATCAAAGAAAGGTATCAATCCAAGAAATTTAATATGACAAAGATAAAAGAATTAGCCAACCTAGAGCAAGGTGATCTCACTATTTTTGAGTATGATGAAAAGTTTCTTTAGTTTGTGTAATTTTCCATCATCTTCATGATGATGAGAAAGATATGATCAAATGATTTATTAATGAATTAATTAAATCCTTTTACATATCCTGGGTGCCTCTTAGTTTGATTGAATAAGAGTTAGTCTGTATTAGACCACTAGCAATAGAATAGAGTATGAGTTTGGGTACTAAAAAGAAGTAGGATCTTAATAAGAGGAAGAGTTCATCCATAACCAAGCCTAGAAGCTCTAAGTAGGCTAGGACCTCTTGAGAAATAAATAATCCCAATGACAACATCAAGTGCTTTGCTTGTAGATACTCAAGACATCTTAATTATGAGTGCCCAAATTATCATTCTTGTAGCAAACTTGGACATAGGAAATGAAAGTGCCCCAATAAATATCCTAAGAACTAACAACTAATCCATAGGGCCACAAATATCTACTACACAAGGACTCAAGACATAGATGTAGAATATTGCTTTGATAAACAAACCCATTGATGAGCAGTCCAACATGGTTATGAATACAAGTACTATTGGTGGATCTTCATTCTTGACTTGTTTAACCTTAGTGCTAGTTACTCTTTTATGGAACCTAGAGTTATGAACCAACCATAGATTATGCCTTCATCTATTCATTCTTTCATATTAGTTTAGATAGCTAAATCTCATAGTATCATGGTTACTAAGATGCTACGTTCAATAGAAGTGGTGATACAAGGATACAAATGGTATAGTAATCTCATGGTGATGGAACATGAAGAATATGATGGAATTCTTGGATGGATTAGCTAGATAAGTATGGAAGATGGTTGGATTGTAGGTATATGACTCTTATGCTTCTATATACTAATGAAAAGAAAGTATAATCTCAATAAGAAATAGACAAATTAAACTCAACTTAGTAATAACTAAGAAGTTTTAACAATTGCTTAAACAAGGTCACATTTATTACATGATCTTAGTACACAATGAACCTAAGGAAGATATACAAGAGATTCTAGTAGTTCAATAGGTTTTAGATGTGTTCAAGAAGGAACTTCTTAGGTTACCTTCAAAAAAAAATATTATGTTTGAAATCACTCTCAAGCATGGAACCTAACCAGTTTCCATAACACCTCATAGGATGTCTCTTGTGGAATTAGCAAAACTCACGGTCTAGAAAGGGTATGATTTGACTGAGCACATTACCTTAAGATGTACTAGTGCTCTTTTATAAGAAGGTTGGTAGTTTAAGATTGTATATATTGATCATAGGTAGCTAAATTAAGTAATAGGTAGGAATTAGTATTCTCTTTCTAAGATCGATGATCAATTTGATTGGTGATGAGTGGCGAGGTACCCCTACACTCAACCGTACGAAACGAGCATAGCACGCATGATCCAGTTGAACTCCACAGACTAAATGCCTAAACGCCGCAAGGAACACTTGGGATTAATTAATCATTGTCTTCCCAGACTTACTTGTTGTTGTCACGGTGTATGGTTAAGTAAGTCCGAGGTATATGATNATACTTGTCCCATGTTCTAGAAGGTAAGGGTGAGAGAATCTAATCGCGATGAGTAGCTGATTCCTTGGCTAGCCGTACACGTTCTTCAACGCTTGTAACCAAGTTGTACTCATGCCGCGTTACTAGGAAAGCAATAAATAACATTAATTAAACCTATCCTTGCACTGCAAGGTTTATCCACACAGCTCGTCTTTATTGCCGTACAAAACCTGCGTTCAGGTACAAAGCTGCTCGAATAAAGAACCGTTCACTTGGGGGACTCCTACTGCGGGCACATGGAAAATATTCTATCTCTGGGGTGATCAACCACTAGAGCTTCGCTAATTTATGCCTATTGCTACAAATGAGGGGAGTGCTGCTTATTATTTATAGATTTGGCGATGGACCACGATATCACGTACACGATATCGCAGGGAATGACACGATATCGCGTCGGTAGCAATATTGCGTACACGATATTGCGGCTTGTGCAATCCGTGTCTCATCATACCCCCATGACTGAATGAAAAATCGTCTTTAAGTTCCTTACAATAATATTAGGTAGGTATGGGATTATTGAGGGGAATGGAACTAATGGAATGACATGTGAACGATTCATCATTACAAGACTTGACAAGACTAGTGTTCATGACAACAAGGGTGAATACCTTATTACAATGACATTAGGCCATATTTGGCAGCTGACAGAAAAGAGGTGAGAGAATAGAAGAGAAGAAGAGAGAAGAGTCTTGTTGTTGCCAACGCCTAGATTACGTCTTCCGTTGTCCATCCGTAAGCGCATCATGAATCTTGCTCCTTGCATAGCTGCTTCAACGTGGCTCCATTCCAAGTGTTTGCTCCAGATCTGGTTCTTTGTTGTATGATTGCCATTTGCACACACAACACAATCATATATTAGCAAGGGTAATTGAATCATTAAGTAATTAATACCTTGCTTCGGTGTAGGTTCATTGGCTAGGTTGTGGTATGGCTGATATGGATCTGGGAAGATGTAGGTGATGACTACCGAAGGTGTAGGGGTTAGGAAGAGAAACGAAAAAATTTG
>MNCI01008800.1:54650-70576 GCA_015680685.1 Gnetum montanum
GACTCCCAGGGTCAGTTAGTTTCCTGGGAAGGTGGCCTACCTTGATCCAGTCAGTTACGGTATGTGTTAACATAACCGTATGTGTTACGCTCTTTTGGATTGAAGGGTTCTCCAAAGTGTTAGTGGTTAGAGGCCTATACATGTACCCATCCGCTTATTGTTTCGAGAGTTTGTCTAGGCTCCTAGTTCTGAAAAAGGGTCTCTTCTTTGTACAGTTGTCGTTAGAACTAGTACCCGGTTGGATATTTACACGCTGAATATTTACAGCTCTCGCGGCGTTACGTTGTTGCGGTTGGGTAGGTAATTCCCCCTGCATTGTTACAATAGGTTGTATGGGAACTACAGGTGGAAGAGGTACAGGTGGAGTTAGAGGATGGAATGAATGTGAGATATCTCTCGGAGGAGAAGGAGTCCTCCTGAAGTACTCCCGAGATTGGTAGTGACATTGGGGGGTAGTGTGACCCATAGAGTCACTTGGAGAAACTAACTGCTGCACATAATAACACTAAGGATCAGGCTGCCGGTAAGGGTATTGATGTGTTGGCAGGTGGCATCCCCCATGACTATGGGTATTGCCACTGCTGGTGTTATCCAATGGGCTGTGGAGGCATTCCACTTGGATAATATGTTAAGGGTTGGTGGAACTTCCTTGGGTTACCTTGTGGATAAGGTAACCTTCGGGGTGCTTGCCGTTGATTAAGTCTTGGATTTAACGCATACACCCCAGACTCCAGAAAATGTGAGATAATTGGGCAACATCTCTTAGGATGGTCATAGTAGTAAACCTCACATCCATTGTCATTGTCTGAATCAGAATTTACAGCCTCATCGAAGATAGGAATTTTCCCCTTACCCTTGTTATGTGCAGGGCTTAAGTTTCTCCGCTTGGTTTTGCCATTGTCACTAGCTTGTTCTACCTTAGACTCTTCTACGATTTTTAAGACTGTTTCTATTCTTGAGTCTAAGGAATCCCACATTTGGTCTACCTTAGTTGATACCTCGGTTGTTAACTTTTGGATCGACACGGTTTTCTGATTCACCAACTCTTCGAGTGGTGACTCATCCTCCTCATCACAGAATTTCACTCCCTTCTTGCGAAGGGAGGGATCGCGGTTGTATTCTTCCGCACTTTCTCTCTTCCATAGCTCACCCGCTTCTTGCGCTACTTGTTCCAACAAACTTTCAACTTCATGGGCTCTAAGTTGGGAAAGTCTCCCTTGGGCGTAAGTCCCAAGAGTTTTTCTCGTTTCATTTCTTAGCCCATCCACGATGTGGCGAAGTTGATCCCGCTTAGCGTACCCATGGCTCGGGCAACGATGTAGCAGTGTATAGTAACGGGCCATGGCAGCATCCAAGGGTTCATAAGCACCTTGTTTCCAGCCTTGGATCTGCTTACAAAAATTGGACACTCTAGAGTACGTTTGATATTTTTTGTTGAACAGTTCAAGCATCGTACTCCACCGCCTGATGGTTTTTAGTTCTAAGGACTGGTACCAGCTCTCTTCTTAGCTTTTGCCACTCATTATCTATATTTTACAAGGCACAGGCATCGTGGAATGCCTGTAAATGATGTTGAGGATTAGTTTTGTATCCCCCTTAAAAACGTGGGATATTATTTATGTCCAAACGCTTGATCCTGCTATCTTTTAGGTGCCTTGTGGGGATCCTAACTGCCTCTGTGATATCTAGCATGCTTCGGGTTGCGAGTAGGGGTTCGTCATGATCATCCCTGTCATGACGTCTGTGATGTCTTCGTGGTGGTTCCCTACTCTCCCTACGTCCTTGCCCTTGTCCTAACTCCTCTCGACCTTCCTATCGAGGTCTTTCATCTTCTTTACTTTTACCCTCTCCATTATGCTCACGATGGTTGCGCCCAAATGTGGAAGGAGAGTGTGAATGGTGAGATGAAGGAGAAGAGGAAGGGGATCCATCACCATGGCGATGTTTCTTATCTTCTCTTCGACTGCTTCGGCCCCGATCGTTGTAACGATCTAAGTGTCCGTCCTTAGTGTGAGTGGTTGTTCCTACCGTGAATAGTTGGTGCTCATGAGGATCAGAGCCTGTAGCATGTATAGTTGATCAAAGGCCCTGATGCCTAACCTCTTCACCATTGTGAGGATGAGGAACATCATTTTCTAAGAAACCCATTGTGAGGGGTTCCTCGTCTCCTATTTCACTAAGGACATGGGGGACCTTGCCCTTCAATAATGAATGTTGGCTCTCCTGCCTTTCGTCCCGAATACGTTGGAGAGCTGTGGGATGATAATCCCTTGTGTCAAAGTCATCCATAACATATTCTGCAAATAGTTTTTACATGCCAATCTGTGCCAAGGCACGGAAGAACATGTTAGGGACTGATTGATCCAGGGGTAACACAATGTTACTTTGCAAATCTCTCCATCGCAGTTGTTCATCTTGATGGAGAATAAAAGTAAAATCAAGCACATACTCATTGGGATGAGTATATGTTACCTTAGATTATGTAGGACATGGCTGGTCTAGGTTATGCGTATGATGCTGACTATCTTCCGTGTTATCCTTAGGTGAGTTAACTTTGTGAGAAGAAGCCATTTTACTGGTGTGCTATTCACCGTTATATATGTTCTTGATTAACTAATTAACCTAAAGGTTCATTAAGTCTCACAACGATGTGAAAGATTTCCTAATGTTCTAATTGGCGTAAAAACACTTAGTCCCCGGCAACGACGCTAATGATGAGTGGCAAGGTACCCCTACACTCAACCATACGAAATGAGCATAGCATGCGCAATTCGATCAGAACTCAGCAGACTAAATGCCTAAATGCTGCAAGGAACACTTGGGGTTAATTAATCGTTGTCTTCCCAGACTTACTTGTTGTTGTCACGATGTATGGTTAAGTAAGTCTGAGGTATATGATTTTTTTGGTATTTTCTGGTTTATCTCCTATGCTAAATGGTGAAGTGTTGAGAGACTAAAACTAATTCTAACTACAGCACTAACTCCTAGCGTCAGCATCCATTCCCACTTGCTATACACACCCTAAACTGTGCAACTGTGGCTACCAAACGCTAATCGTTACTGGGATTACCACACGTAACGCATGTGCTCGAAGTGGTCGTACTGAGGCACTTAACTAACCTAAGTGTGACAAACAGCTGATTCCTTGACTAGTTGTACACATCCGTAGATGCTCGTAATCAAGTCATACTTGTCCCACATTCTAGGAGGTAAGGGTGAGAGAATCTAATTGCGATGAGTAGTCGATTCCTTGGCTAGCTGTACACGTTCGTCAATGCTCGTAACCAAGTCGTACTCATGCCACGTTACTAGGAAAGCAATAAATAACATTAAATAAACCTATCCATGCACTGCAAGGTTTATCCACAAAGCTTGTCTTTATTACCGTACACAACTTGCATTCAGGTACAAATCTTCTTGAATAAAGAACCGTTCACTTGGGGGACTCCTATTGCGGGCACATGGAAAATATTCTATCTCTGGGGTGATCAATCCACCATAGCTTCACTACTTTACGCCTATTGCTACAAATGAGGGGAGTGCAGCCTCTTATTTATAGATTTGGCAGCGGACCGCGATATTACGTACACGATATCACAGAGAATGACGCGATATCGCGTACGCGATATTGCAAGGAATGCGATATCGCGTTGGCCGCGATATCGCGTACGCTATATCGTGGCTTGTGCAATCCGTGTCTCATCAATTAGCTAAGAAAAGCTAAGGTATTCTATTAGATTGATTATAAGTCTAGTTATTACCAAGTTAGGATGAAAGAGGTAGATATACTTGAGATAGTTTTTAGAACATAGTACAAACATTATAAGTTCTTAGTCATACATTTTAAACTCATGAATGCTTCAACAGTTTTCATGCATTTGATGAATAGCATATTAAATTCTTACTTAAAACAATTTGTTATTGTATTTATCAATGACATCTTGATTTAGTATAAGGAGAAAGAAAAACATAATGAACATTTAGTATAGTGCTATAGACTTTGAAAGAACAACATTTGTTTGCTCATACCTCTAAGTATTCATTTTATAAGAAAGAGGTATAGTCATGTAGTTTTATAAGAATGTATAGCAATAGAACATTCCAAAGTATTAGTGATTAGGAATTGGTTCATTTCAACTACAATGAATGAAGTTAGAAGCTTTGTGAGCATTGAAAGTATTGATTTATCTCATGTTTTGATGATCTAAAAAGTAGACAATGGTGGAGTGTGTTTGGTTTCTCTTATGTCTTAGGAATTGACCAGGTTGATGAGTGCTAAGACAAGAAGGGAGTTAGGGAAGTTGGATTAAGGATCCCGTGATGCATGAAGGCTAGGAATGACCATCCTCACTAAACCCTTAATGCAATATAGAAGTCCAAGTTTCATGAAATGTGTCCATGAATAAAATAGGTCAAGTTTAGAATTCTTCTTCCATCCATCCTAGATGTCAAAGGCTAAAGTTCAAATGTTCGAGTTGTGAATGTTCAAGGTTAGAAGGTGGAAATCCCAATTATGAGCATCTGAGCCTCAAGGGTGAGTGAAGAATCTAATAAGGAGGTAGATTAAGTTTTAGTGATTTAAGAGTGCTTGGATGTGTTTAATAAAGAGCTTTTTGGAGTGCTCCATCATAGAGATATTGAGTTGAGATTACCCTTAAGCTTGAAATTCAACTAATTCCCAAGGCACCTCATAGGATGTCTCTAGTAGGACTCGTAAAGCTTAGGGTACATATTTAGGAACAATTGGACAAAGGAATGATTTGACCAAGTGTTTCACATTGGGGTTCACTAGTGCTCTTTGTGAAGAAGAAGGATGCCTATTTAATGTTGTGAATTGTTTATTAGATAAAAAGTAGGAATCAATATCCTTTGTCTAGGATTAATGACTTGTTTAATTAATTAAGATTGATTTGAAGTCCAATTGTCATTAAGTTAAGGTGCAGGAGGAAGATGTATGGAAAATAAATAGGAAAATATACAATTATTATTAGTTGTAAGTTCTACCTTTTTGACTTACTAATGCACTAGTCATTTTCATGAATTTAAAGAACAATGTACTACATACTTATCCAGATCAATTTTTCATTATCTTCATTGATGACATTTGGGTTTACTTTAAGGAAGAAGATGCACATGAGGAATGTTTGAGAGCAGTGTTGCAAACTTTGAAAGATTAGCAATTGTATGCTTATACTTATAAATGTGCATTTTGGAAGACAGAGATATATTTTCTTGGTCATATGATTTTGGAAGTAGGCGTAACTCTAGATCCTTCTAAGATAGCAATGATTCATTACAAGTTATCCTCTTGTCCACAATTTTTGATCTCATGTAACTTAGTGCCCATTAGAGATCATCATGATATGTTCAGCATTAGTTTAAGCATCAACAATGATTCTTAGGATCCTAAAATGATAGTTTGAGAGATAGTGCAAGTATGGATGTTAATGTAGATGATGCTAACACTAGCGTTAGGGTTGTTGCATCATTGTCCTATATCATCAACATCACCTATCTTGCATAAACTTTCAATTTCCAAAAACCAAACTCCATTCACTATACTTAACCTAGGAAAATTTTAGAAACCCTAATATTATAAATAAAAATCCAAAACACAAATTTGGGATGAATTTCTTAAGATTCAAAGAACTTTTTAGAATTTTTAAGATCCAAAGAATGAATACCTACATCCACTATGTCACCTATGCACTCCTCAATTACACAAGTATTCCTTGTAACCAATGAGCTTAATCCCAATTCCTATGTAACCTCCAACACACATGAGCATGCTAATGCCAATGTTAATGTTACCAAGGCCTACGTAAGCATTAGCATTAGTTGCTATAGAGCTAGTATCACTAAGACTAGCATCAACATCACTTATGGGATAGTGCCCCGAAGCAACATTTGTTAACCTTTAAATTAATCCTGAATAGTGGTAACAAGCTTTACATCCATAGACCAACTTGTAAGATACTAAAATCCATCATCTAAGTCTCATTTTCTTAATAAAGTGAGATCAATTTATTAGTTTAAATATCTAATTCATTTTATCACCCTTTGTAGCATTTCGTCCTTCATAGGAGGCAAGTTATGCATTTCATCAATAAAGCATCTTGGTTTATTAGGAGGGGAAAACCAAACCCTTTTCCATATATCATTTTCTAATCATTTATTTTATGCTTTAATGATTATAATCATAGTTTCATCCCTTAGTAGTTTTTATTTACATTTCTTAGGATTCATCAATTTTAACATTAATATTTATTACTCTTTATTTATTCCCTTACCGTTCCTTGTTTATGGACAATACGCTAAGTCTTTATTCGATTAGAGGCTCATGATTCTTTCTTTCATAATCATTGATATATCAAGGATTATCTCATTTCAAAGATCATTTATGGCAACAAGTTAAATATTTTACATCTAATTTGTGGAAGTGTCCTTGAAAATTTATAAGAAGATACTTTTGTTGGAACATTTGCCTCTAACATGCTCTATTCATTCCTCCATGGTCTTCAAAGTGGATGCAAATTTTTCTTTTATTGAATCCCATTATTTATAAATCTTTTTAGTGATCTCATTAATAGACTTTGGAAGAATCAAATTTTTTCTTTAAATCACTTCATCAAGAGGAACCTCTTCCTCTTGAAATTCACAAAAACAAACTTTTTCCTTTTAAAGGGATGGCTTTTTATTATATTCCTTTGCAATATTTCTTTCTCTTTTCCTTTGCTACCAAATTAATAAGCCTTTGGATTTGATAAGCTTATCTTTGATAGTTGTCCTTAAGTGTAGATCCCAAGGGTCTTTCTAGTTTTGTTTTGAAGTCCATCTATGATATGGTGAAGCTACTACTTTTTGAGAAAAAGTCATGGCCTAAACATCAATGCAATAGAGAGTAGTATTTGCCCAAGATCGTATCAAGGGATTCATGGTTTCCTTGCTTTCATCCTTGAATTTGTTTCCTAAAGGTGAATACTCTTGAACAAGTTGGATACTTTTTATTAAAGAGCTTGAGCATTGTAGATCATCAGTGAATTATGTTAAGCTCTAATGATTAATACCAACTTTTAAGTTCTTTGATAAGTATCTTTGGAAAGAGCTTTAACTTTTACCATTTGATTTTAGTGTTGTACAAAGCATATACATAATGGAATACTTGCAAATGATGCTACAGATTGGAATTATAGGTTTTCTCAAATTTTAGAATATTATTCATGTCCAACTACTTAATGTAACTCTCCTTTTAATGCCTCTGGAAGATTCATATTACCTCACAAATTTGGATAATGTTTATTATTACCAATAATGGTTCATCATCATTGATCATGTTGTAATCATAATCAAAATCTATGTTTGCCTAATCATGATGGTCTCTTATATGTTCTCTTTTGTAATTCCTTTCCTGCATTTTGTCTTTTTCTTTGTCTTTGTCTCTTTTGTCTCTGCTAGGATTTCTATAAGGATCCCTCCTATTCGAACTATCTAATTTCCTCTTGTAATGGTTGCTAGGTTGTCTATCTTGATCGCTAAATGGAGCTTCATCTCCTTGCTTGCATTCATCTTCATCAAAAATAGATGATGAAGATTAAAAGGAATATGGTATGCTAGGTACCATGATGATAAGGCCTGTCAAACCAATATTCCATGTCCTCCTCTTCAAAATGGAACGTTAAGGATATTGAATTCTTGTCTTTATCACATTCATGACTTATCTCCATCATGGCATCTTACCTAAGTTAAGCCTTTATAGGATAATATGGTTGGAACATACTTTTACTAATACAATAGCCATCAATGAAATGGTCAAGACCAAAATTGAAGCATAGATAGAGCTAATCACTCAAACTTCTATACAATGTTATACCCTATAGGTCCCTCCACCAAAATTATTCATCTTAGTGGCATATGAAAGAAATATCAAGAAAATAAAAATCTAGATGATTATATGAGACCCTTACTTGTAATGACCCATTTCAATCTTCATTAATATTGGTTATATCATTGTCCCCTATGGTGTTCTCATCGAGCAATGGGCTATCAACCTTGTGAGAAGAAGCCATAATTCAATTAGCATGTGTGTATCTTATAATATCAAATATTTTAAAAGATTAATCTTTAAATCCTTAATAACAATGATTTATAATATAACCAACTAGATTACTAACATCATCCCTAGCAATAATGCCAAATGATGAGGAATGAGCATGCTTAACGCTCAATCATATGATCTTCAAGTGTTATGGCAAATGATGTCATAATCTATGGATGAGCTAGCACAGTATCTAGTAGAGTTTATAGTTATTGTAGGTCACTTTCTTTCAACTAAGACTAGTCATGGCCATTATTATTGTATGATTTAGTCTAAGTGATGTTAGACTTTATAGATCATAATAAAAAAGATAGTGTAGCGAAATCTTAAAAGCTTCATAAATACAAAATACAATCGAATATACAATGCTACAAAATATAAAGATATCAAAATTCCAACCTATAAAATTGTAATGAATACAATTAACTAAAATACTTTAGAACTATATTTGTCTAACATAATGTAGATCAACTGCAAGAATCTTAACACAACACAAGAAGCTAAATTAGGATACAACAAAAATCATAAAGTAGAGTAAAAATAACTTTAAAATCATATTACAGCCTTAACAACTTGAACAATGCTCCAAATGAGCTTTTCATTAAAGATCTTATTTGCATGTGATTAGACTGACTTGATGGTAGGAAAATCACATTATAAGCTAGGCAAGGGAACCCAACAGCCTTTAATGAAGCAGTGTTAGTGCTTTCCTCCATCATGGAAGCATTAATGCTCCATAACTAGAGTAGTGTTAAACTATCATAACCAAAACCATAACTGTTATGCGATATTGGATCTTTAATTAATCAATACCTATGAAAAGTGGACCATTTATCCTAACAAGTGAAGCACATGATTATTGATGTTGTTCGACCATTGCTAAACTAATTGAAAGCATTGAATTTAATTTATTATTCTAATTGTAAAATAAGGAATAATAAATCTTATTCTAGCCTAAGGGCTATGAGTGTTTATCTCTAACTTGTCATCATGTACTAAACACGTGGATTGGCCACTAGGATTACCAAGCAATATCATTACTAGGTAAATTAAATGTTATTGCTACTAGGGTTACCAAGCCAATACTTTAATGATCAAAGTTAAATTTCTCATTTGGCTAATCAAATAAGATGCATCATAATCATAAATATTAAACTAGATTGCATGGAAATTAAATTGTAAATGAAAATGAATTTAAATTAAATTAGAGTGTTGCAATGAATGGGAGTTTGTCTCAATATTAATGAATTATTTCTAGTTACATTCCATTTAAATAAAATAGAAATGGAAACAAACTATTATTATCTAACTCCAATCAAGATAGAAATAAAAGTCAAACCAAAAACAAAAACAAACTAAGATCCTCCAACTACACTCAATTATAACTGAAAGGTACATGATCCAAATATAACCAAAAAGTACTGATAAGTCGTGATATCGAGTCCACGATATCGAAGCTCGACAAGCGATATCAGACACCTGATATTAAAACCTGTCTCGTTGCCTATAAATAAGAGACTGGGGCACTTGGTTTCGGCATTAGTTTCTTAGTCCCTTATCGAAACTCTTGTAGTTTTCCCTTTCTAGAGTTAGAATTATTTCTGAGTGCCCACAGTATGAGTCATAAAGTGAACAGATCTTTATTTGAGCATTGTGTACCTAATCACACCTTGTGTCTGAAAATAAAGATGAACTTTGTGATAAACCCTACAGCATTTAGAATAGCTTATTTATTGCATTTAATGTTATTTATAGTTATTTGATTCTTTCTTTAGTTAATTGATGTTGCTTTTATTAATTTGTTAATTTTCACAAGTAATCACACTTAGTACGACCACTTTAAGCATACGTGGAACACTTGGTAACCCAGTAACGACTAGTGTTTGGTAATCCTGGTAGTGTTACAGTAGTTCAGGATGTGTATGGAGAGTGGGAATGGATGCTAGTGTTAGGATTAATTAGAACCTAGAAAATTAGTTAAATTAAATTAGTTACTTAATTATTTCACTTCTCCCTTTTAGCACCAATACATAAACATAAAAAGCATAAAAATCATATACCTCAAATTTACTTAATCATACAATCGTGTCATATGAGTAAGCTTGGGAAGACAACAATCGCCTAACCCATCCTTGTTTTGTGAAGGCACATAAGCACTTAGTCCTTGGAGTTTGATCAGATCACGCATGATGCTCGTATTTGTATGGTTGAGCATAGGGGTACCTCGCCACTCATCATTGGCACCATTGCCAGATACTTTATTGTTTGTGCGCTAATTAGAACTTAGGAATCTTCCCATCATTGGAACAAACCCTTAGGGTTAGTCATGAAAAATAATAGTAATATAATAATACATTGCACACTGAATAATTAATCATGTCTCCTTATTCCTATGAAAGTGCTTCACCACCTAGGTCTGACACAATGAATAGTCAAAGGCATAGCACACATGATGATTCGCTAGTGCTCCAATAGTTTTTCTTGGTATATACTCGTCTTGATGAGTATGTACCAGACTTTACCTTTATCCTCCACCAGGATGAACAGTTGCAATGGTGTGATTTAGAGGGCAACATAGTGTTACTACCTAATCGTTCAATCCCAAGCATGTTTCTTCATGATCTCACACAAATTGATATGCAACACCTACAATTGGAATACGTTGTGCACGAACAAGATTCAAGGGATTATCAACCTATGGAGGCACAATGTCAAAGGGATCTACAACAAGAGAGACATTATAAATCTATGAAGGGAAAGTGGTCTCAGGATGTTCTATATGTCCTAAGTCAAAATGAGGATGGTGAACCTACCTTAGGAGGTTTTCCACAAAATGATGTTCCTCCCGTTGACTTCGGTCAAGGGGTTGTGTATCAAAACCTTCATTCAACTATCCATAACCCAAGTTCTGATACCAATGGACACAATGGGTCTGAAAAAGGAACACAAACGCATGATAAAGATGGACATTCTGATCGTAACCATGATCGAGGCCACGACCACCAAAGAGAGGGTAGCGGGCACTGTCATGGTGATGGCCCTCCTTCCTCTTCACCTTCATCATCTCCTTCCCCTTATTTTTTGGGATCTAGACACAATCACAAAGAGAAAGATCATGAGGACAATGGTAAGCAAAACCAAAATCATAGAGGAAATAGTCGAGAAAGGGGATGAAGGCATTCTAGAGAAATGCATCATGAAAGAAAGGAGAGTAGGGAATAGCATAGGCATCATAGATTCCATATAGAATACAATCACGATGAACCCCTACTTACTACCTGAAGTATGCTAGATATAATCGAGTCTGTTAGGATCCTAACAAGGCACCAAAAGAATAGTAGGATCAAAAGATTAGACATGAACAATATCCCACGATTTGAAGAGGGATACAACGTTGATCCTCAAAATCATCTACAAGAATTCTATGACACATGTGCCTTGCAAAATATAGAAATCAAGTGGAAAAAACTAAAGTTGTTTCCATGGACACTGATCAAAGAAGTAGAAAGTTGGTACCATTCCTTAGAACTGGAATCCATTCATCGATGGAGTACCATGTTAGAGTTATTCAACAATAAATATCAAACGTACTCCCAAGTGTCCAACCTACGAAAGAAAATCCAAGGATGGAAACAAGGAGGACATGAACCATTAGATGCTACCATGGGTTGATATTATGCATTATTACATCGTTGCCCTAGCCATGGTTATTCACAGAGGGAACAACTATGCCATCTCGTAGATGGGCTTAGGTATGAAACGTGAAGAACCCTTAGGACTTATGCCCAAGGAAGGATATCTGAGCTCAGAGCCCATCAAATACAAATATTGTTGGAGCAAGTTACCAAGGAGGAAGATGAGTTAAGAAAAAGAGAATGTGTGGAGGAATATAATAGAGACCCTTCCCTCCGAAAGAAGGAAGTTAGATTTTGTGAGGATGAAGAAGAGTCACCACTTAAAGAGATGGTGAATAGGAAGACTTTTCCTATTCAAAAGTTCACATCAGATATATCGACAAAGATAGATAAAATGTGGAACTCTCTAGATGATAAATTTAAAACCATTCTAAAAATAGTAGAGGATTCTAGAGAACAAAGTAGTGACTGAGAGAGGAGAAAAAAGAAAGAAGCTAAATATGCACATAACAAAGGCAAGGGCAAAGTTGTCTTCATTTAAGAGGTTGTGGATTCAAACATAGACAATGATGACGAATGTGAGATATGCTAATATGACCATCCTAAAGAATGTTTCCCAATAGTGCCACATCTACAAGAGTCTAAGGTGTATGCACTCAATCCACGATGGCAAACACCCCGAAGGTTATCTTATCCTTAAGGTAACCCAAGGTAGTTCCACCAAACCTTAACATATTATCCGAGTGGAACTTCACCACAACCAAATGAATAGTATCAACAATGGAAACATCCACAATCATGGGGAATTCCACCACCACATCAATAGTACCCTTATCATCAACCTAACCCATATAGATACTACATGTAGCAGCCGATCTCTCCACATGATTCCACTAGTCATGTTACTTCTCAACCTCACTACCAAACCCACAAGTACTATAGAACTCCTTCTCCTAGGGGTGATGTTCCACAAACATACTATCCTTCTCTTCTAACTACACCTCTTCCACCCTTAGCTCCATTACCACTTAATCCAACTATGCAGGGTGAGCTTCCTACGTAGCCGCAACAACGTAACGCTACAAGGGTTGTCAATCCTCAACCTACTATTGGTTCAAACAATCACACAAAGAAGAGACCTTTCTTTAGAACCAACAATCTAACTAAGTCCTTACAACCACAAGTGGCTAATTGTCCAAATGCCTCACCATCATTCGAGACTTCAAAACTCCCTTCAAACCAAAAATCACACCCAACGCACATGGTCATGTTGACTATGCCATCACTGATTGGATTAAAGTTGGCCATCTTCCTAGGAAATTCTCTAATCCTAGAAGTCCTCTTATATATTTACAAATCACTAGGAATGAGCCTTGCAAAGCTCTTTTGGATTTAGGTTCTGGTGTTAACTTAATCTCTCAAGAAATGTACAAGGCCTAGAACTTGCCTCCATTGAAAAAGAGTAACATTCATTTAGAGCTAGCCGACCAATCCATTACTATCCCATTAGGACTAGTAGAGGAAATTGTCACTACTATTTGTGGATGGTCGTATCCAGCTGATTTCCTAGTGATTCAAGTCAACAACTGTAAGGGGGACTTCCCAATCATTATGTGAAGAGCATGGCTAAGCACAATTGATGCATGCCTAGGAATGCATGATCTTTCCCTAGAAATATCAAAGGAAAATATGTTCAAAAAGATAGAGAAGAAGAAAGTTCCATGCATTGCATATAATGACACAGGATGTAATTGCTTGTAGAAGTCTTGGTTTGTACAACATTTAACATTGTCTACATGCAAATAACTAACATACAGAAATGCCTGTATGTAGTAGCCACGAGATAGGAAGGCACCTAGTGGCTGACAACTAACCAAAAGAGAAATTCAACTCTATGCATGGACCCAACTGAGAGCTTGGCTTGCGCCTACATCGATAGCATGGACAACCTTGTTCATTATTTTAGATCTTCTCCATCCAACTGAGTTGTGGGGGAGATGGCCACCAATGCTAACCATTCTAAAGCCCTCAGTTCCTTTAAATTTTTTGTTTTATACATTTTTCTTTTACACATTCTTCATCTTTACTTGTTTTTGTTTTACACCATTGTTAACATTTTTTACTATTTCTTTCTCTATTACAATTTTTTTTTGGATAAATCTCACTCATCATATAATAAGTGCTCATGATGGTGGAGAATACTATAATAGTGTGATTGCTAATGTTTGGTTTTTACCTTTGACTTTTAATGTTGATACTAAGATATGGTTTCTTTTGATAAAACAGGCAATGAGTCCACATCATCCATTCAGCTCTACGGTCTCCCTTGAGCTTGGAACTGTACTGTCCCTTTTTCTAAGTAAACTTATTAATGAATTGGTGGCTTGGTATTATTCAAACCAAGAAAAGGTTCAAATGGATTGAAAAGGATGTGACCTCAAATGGATTCAATGTAATTTTGCTGGCTATTCTCTTGGATACTTGGATGTTTTTCATACAATCTTCTGTCATTCCGCTCTTAACCAAATATCAGGAAGTTGACCAAATCAAATAAGTCTTTGCATGGTGTGGTTCTCACACAAAAGCAAAAAAAAAAAAAAGAACTAGTGAGAATTCAAAGCACACCCCTTAGACATAATAAAGAAACATGGGCTACAAGCACTGGTTATGGCACTAGAAAGACATGTTACCCATGCCTAAAGGTTCCCTCTAACTAAGGCCCTTTCTTGCTTCCTGCTTCTCTATTTTTCTCTTGTTGGAATGGTGGTGGCTCTGTGGATGCATTCTTGTTGCTTTAGAGGATGGTTGGTCAAATGTGTTGATGCGAGGTCACTGGATGTGGTTAGTTTTAATCTGAATTTGGAATGAATTCTGTTAAGTCACCTTAATCATACACTACACAAGGGACTTTACAGAACCTTAATTTTGGGATTCCATTCCATTCTCTCCTCTCTTTTTGTATTGCTTCCCATATTCCACCTCATTGCTAATTTTATGCTTAGTCTATATCTTGGTTCATGCATTGTTATTCTTTGGTAAACTCTTATGGGTAAGTCCTTAACCATTGTTTCCATATGTCATTCCTGGAGCCTACGGACTCTTTGATGTGTGGGATTGTCAGGGCATTAAGGGCATGAGCTTGCTTTGGGGAGGACCCACTAGCATTCCTTTTTGGTGCAATTGTCAACCTTTTTCCCTTAAATATTTCTTGCAATCAACTATTTCTCATTCACTCCATTAATGACATCCATGTTTGCTTTTGTTTTATTAGCTTCACCATTGTTATTTCTCTCATCATTCTTGTTCCTTCAAGTTTTCCACCCTATTGCTACCTGAGGTTCGCTCTTAGTTGTGGGGGCCTTGTCACAAATTTTATCTCACCCCTACACCTTGGGTAGTCATCATTTATAAACCTCTAACCTAGTATCTGCCATACCCACAACCTAGCCAATGTGCTTCATAGTGAGGCAAGGTATCAATGACATTATGTCCTATCTATCCTTGCTAAATCGTGACTACGTTGTGTCTATAGATGGCAATCGCATGAACAATGGACTAGGATAGGAGGGAGCACTTAGGATGGACTAGAGCAAAAAGAATTTATGCAAGGAACAAGCTTGATCATGTGGCCATGAATGAACAATGGTGTGCACATTTTCAACATTGATAGCAATGTGCCTCATTTTCTTTTCTCTCTCTCTCTCTCTCTATCCAAATTGTCAAATGAGGGCTTGGATGTAACCTATGTACAGTGTTCACGACAATGAGTATGAACACCAATGTTGTAATGTGTTTGTCAATCCATTCACTGGGCACTTTGAGTCTGTCATTCCATGTCACTGTCAGATTGTCATTCAGTCAATAATCCCATACCTTCCCAATATTTTGTAAGGAACTCGAGGATGAGTTTTCATTTAGTCATGGGGGTATAATGAGTCATGATATCAGAGCTCGACAAGCGATATCAAACACTCAATATCGGAACTTGTCTCGTTGCCTATAAATAAGAGACTGAGGCACTTGGTTTCGGCATTAGTTTCTTAGTCCCTCATCAGAACTCTTGCAGTTTTCCCTTTCCAGAGTTAGAATCATTTTTGAGTGCCCGCAGTAGGAGTCATAAAGTGAACGAATCTTTATTCGAGCATTTTTTACCTGAGCACACCTTGTGTTCAAAAATAAAGATGAACTTTGTGATA